>CM062296.1:372898697-372959289 GCA_031216915.1 Pictodentalium vernedei
CACTGGATAACGAAAATGTCAGTATTTCTAACTCCACATTATGGTTGTTTCAAACAAGGCTGAAGTGCGTCACCGATGTTTAAAGTGCTTTGGGGCAACAAAAAATATTGATTGGTCCACCACACACATGCACTTGGCATCCATCCTATTTAATGAAATTATGACGTATCATGTTCCTGGGCTGAAAACAGCCGCTAGGGTTCAAAGGGTTAAATTAATATGAATACCCCAGGTGCCTTGACGAGAGGAAGAAACAGGATATTCTGAGACACTGTTATTTAATTTTTTACCACATATCGTTTTGCTGTTTTTACGGGTCAAAAGAATATAAATTTACGATAAGGCCCCCAAAAATTACTTTTGATTCTTATAGACCGCAACATTGTTTTCAAGCGCGTTGGTACATTTTATTGGCATTTTTCAAATATCACCATTGGTTGTGCCACGAAAATTGGAAACATAAACGCGCGAAGTCGCAAATACCTGGATCGATTTTAACGGGATCTAAAGTTAAGAAACGTGAATCCATATGATGGGGAGTCAGTTTCAGTAATGGTTTATCTTGTTAAAATAATCACGAACAAACAGCAGATACAGTAGAATTGACTTCTGTTGAAAAGTTTGGGTAAAACATTCCTCAGTTTCCGAAAATACGAAGTCGTCGAATTGAATGAAACGCACTCGTGTGTTTCTGTGTACATCCTCTGAGTGAAAATGTAACTGTTTGGGACATATTTCTACCTATGAGTATACTTGCATTGAATGACGGCCTCATTCTAGATATTTTGTAGCTTATTTCAACATTTATACGATATAACAGTCTCCCGCTTCGCATCGAAAAAATAAAAAAATGCATCTCTGTATACCATTTATTCAGCGATCAGAACGCAGCGGCTTCCACACAACGTTGGGTAGCCGGTACGTTCAGATCGCTGCACTATATACAACATATGACACTCGGGGCTGGGTCGCCATGGCTACGTTCCTTGTAATCCATAGTCCAGACGATAATAAAAAATAAAAATACCCCCCCCCCTCCCCTCCGTCAATGATTTTGATTAAAAAAGATCAAAACTATTTTTTTTCGGCCTCAAAGTATACGACTTATTGTTTTTCACTATGATAGAAGCAGCGCGCTTTTACGATTGTTTTAACATATTTTTATTTTCAAAATTAAAGCAAAATGATTTAGAGGACATCAGCTCAATACCAATGAAGCCCTGTTTTTCCTAAACTATACTTGAACGCGAGTCTCAAAACAACAAAAATTACAAAGTGGGCTCTTTAGGATGAACACACATAAAGAAGACATATAAACGAGAAATTTACACAAAAAAGAAGATAATGAAACTTAAATCATAAAAGGACAACAACAAAATAGCAATAATGGAATATTATCTTCTAGAATGCCCAAAGTATCAGTCTAAAAGAATGAGATTCACTGGGAGTATAATGGGGAAGTGGGATGGGAGAATGAAGGACATGTGGTTAGGGGGGGACTCAGAGGAGAGGGTTGATATGCTAATCGGAGAGATTGGGAAGAATGGGACAAGGGATATCATCAAGCAGTTCGTCTCCGAGTGTTGGGAGGAGAGAAGAAGCGTGGGAATAGGGAGGCAGTTGGGAGCACAGGGGTAACCATGGCCTTCTCGTCCGAGAACCGCGACAAATCAGCGGCTGGCCAAAGTGTTATTATTATTATTATTATCTGCACTGAATAGAACAACTGGTAGAGAAAATTAGAATGAGAGACGAGAAAGGAGAAAGAAATGTCGCCCCCTGAGTTCCAATGTCTTCTATGTGCCAGTAGGCACATAGAACACATTGGAACTCGAGGGACGATGTATTGTTGGCTTACACAGAAAAAGAAAGAAATAACTGCAATGATAACAAATAAACAAATATAAAAAACCCCTCAGTCCTCGTTCACAAGTTTCAAGTGTTTAGCTTTCCTCTCGCGGGTCTGGTACCCTACTTTATTGATTGATGTAAATGTAAAATTAACGATGATCATAATAATGGAAAGTTTGGGGTTGATGTTTCAAACATAGGACAACATACGTTTGATAAATGTATCACTGAACTAAATATTTGAATTAGAGTTACCCAACCTGAGATGTTGAACTCGAAAATGATGCAATCTCTAAAAATAGGCAGCCATGGGAAAATATATTGTTTCAATATACGTTTGAAATATTCTATTGACAACTTGCATTATTCTAGATAAATAAAGGGGGTGATTTGATGACTTTTGGACCAAACAAATAAATTGACTTTTGTGCGTTTTTGTTGCGAATTTCCAGAAAATATGTGCACATGGCCGGTATTTGTCATCCTGTCAGGTTTTTTCTCTTATTTCTTGCATGACCCAATGTTTTCCGGTAAGATATTTGAATGCCAAAATTAAAGTGATGCGATCGTATTGTTTTCGCCAGAACGTTATAATTGTTGCCTATGGGGAAATATTTTGTTCCGTGATACCCAAACGCCTCTTCAACCGTGCTCCGGCTCGAGACGATACCTTGGGCCATTCCTTGTCAGTCCGATAATTATACGAACAGCATGGCGGTGTGTAACATCTATTAACGTCAGCAGAATTTACTTAGCACCACCCTACAAGGGTATAGCACATCAGGTAGGGTGAATGACAAGTTTATCTTTTAAAGTGTCTTTCGATTAGGAATACTCTCCAGTCTGCGCAAGTGAGATAATTTGCAGGATTTTTTTATACCATTAGTGTGTTTTTTCGATGCCAGATTTGTTTTAACCCTGTAACTAATATGAAAAGTATACGACACTTACAAAAAAATTGTTTAAATAACTAATTTTTTTCATTTTTGGTCTCAAAAACATAGGGTTAGACCCCTCGTTGGAACGAGCTCTTCAGGCTCGTTCCATCGAGGGGTCATAACCCGCGAGAGGAAAGCTAAACACTTGAAACTTGTGAACGAGGACTGAGGGTTTTTTTTATATTTGTTTATTTGTTATCATTGCAGTTATTTCTTTCTTTTTCTGTGTAAGCCAACAATACATCGTCCCTCGAGTTCCAATGTGTTCTATGTGCCTACTGGCACACAGAAGACATTGGAACTCAGGGGGCGACATTTCTTTCTCCTTTCTCGTCTCTCATTCTAATTTTCTCTACCAGTTGTTCTATTCAGTGCAGATAATAATAATAATAACACTTTGGCCAGCCGCTGATTTGTCGCGGTTCTCGGACGAGAAGGCCATGGTTACCCCTGTGCTCCCAACTGCCTCCCTATTCCCACGCTTCTCCTCTCCTCCCAACACTCGGAGACCAACTGCTTGATGATATCCCTTGTCCCATTCTTCCCAATCTCTCCGATTAGCATATTAACCCTCTCCTCTGAGTCTCCCCTAACTAATTTTTTTCATTTTTGGTCTCAAAAACATAGGGTTAGACCCCTCGTTGGAACGAGCTCTTCAGGCTCGTTCCATCGAGGGGTCATAACCTATGTTTTGGGACAAAAAATGAAAAAATAATGAAAATTAATTGGCGATTTTTGAGAATAGCGCTGGCCGGTTTTGGCCCTTACATTGGTTAAAGTGTTAAACAAGACCAAGAGGTTTGTGATCTTCTGCAAAGTTTTACAGTGCTATATCTGGATACTGGATATTGTTGACAAAGTGAGTATCGCTTGTGTTTTTTTTCAGCATTACGCTTAACAAGCCATTGCTCATCCCGTTAATCTGTTGATGTCATTGTTGACTGCGTCAGCCACACCTGTTCGTACCGACTGGTTCTTTGATAAACATATGTCGTCAGCAAATAACCTTGTGATTGATTCAAGTACCAACATTAATATAGACTACGAAAAGTAGAGGGTAGACTGTTTCACCGAACCCCGTTGGACATCTATATTTTATTTTATTTTCCTGGTGGGACCATTACTTGCTACACGTTGCCTTCTACTTGGTAAACACCTGTGGAACCAGCGAAGTAGAGAATATATTATTTAACTAGCGAGCTGTGACGAATGGGATAAACAAGATGTTTTGATACAATATATAAATATTTTATTATATGACCACTACAAACAGCTCCTCAATACCTTTGTAGCCCTCTCATCAACCGCGATGTCATATTGCTGAGTTTAAATAGGGCCTATTATGCCAACTTCTGTCAGATGCTTTAGAGATATCACAGAAAACTACGCACATATATTGTTTTTGTTTATCAGCAGCGTGACATAGGCTATAATAAATTCCCAATAGTTGATAAACTGCTGTTGTTGGAAAAAGAATTTGAAATTTCTAAAATATTATTCTCAAAAAATAACGGAAAGAAATATGAACATATTTGAAGATGACCGCAGCAATACAGCAGGGTATTGATATTGGTCTTTATTTCTTTGCATGAAAATTATATCTCCCAATTTCCACTCATTCCCGAATACAGAAATTTTATATGATTTTCTATACAAGAGAAACAACGGATGATTATATAGCCTGGTGACATCTTTAGGAGTCTGCTGTGATACCATCATGGCAGTACTTGAAAAAAAAACCCAAAAACCTTCAATCCCAGATGTCATGTTCATTTTACTTTCTTGGTTTAGTGTTGATTTCGTAATATTTTACAGTACGCTGAGAGTGGATTGTAACTAAATTACCAGCGAAGTGGAGTTATCACCCAAACTATCACTTTCAATTTCTGTGCGTATGGACAAAAAACACAAGCAATGTTTCAGTCAATGGACCTCCGGGTTTAACCGGAGGTCCATTGGGAACTTTGCTTGTGGTTGTCATGCTTTGCATCAAATTTGCAGTTATTGCTAGGGTGGAATCTCCACTCTCCGGGTGATTTAGTGATAATACGATCTCCATGTACTGTAGCTATGAAAATGTAACATTTGTTGCGACCAGACCTGGTCAAGAAAAATACCACTTTTTCAATAAAACTACTATACGTCGCCTGAGTGCTAGAATGTTCTATGTCCCCTATGGGACATATAACATTCTAGCACTCAGCCGACGTATAGGCGACAGACGGACAATTATGATAACCCCACCTTGGTAGGTTTTGTTCCTTGGTAGGGGGTTGTCATGCTATTTGAGGCCAAGAGTTGGGATTACACTTTATTATTTGTTTTATATAATTTAACTTGGACTAAAGTATACACAAGTCCTAAGATTTGTGGGAAAAACACAAATCACAGTAATATGGCGAAGATTGCTGGCGAATCTATGGGAGACTTCGATTAAATAATATTTATTTGCTTGTGTCACGCTATCTGGTTAAATGGTCAGTTAGAAAAAATGCGGTCAACTTAACCTCTAATCATCTAGAATACTGTTTCGCGTTTTCGAAGCAGAGATAAGTGAGCGTACACGTGAGGAACACGGAAAGCGATTTCTTATCAGCCTACATTACAATTGTTTACTACAGGCTTGCACTACAGTGGAAGAACCTAACTCGTATAAAATACTCTCTATTTTAATCTTTCCCAAGAGAGTTGGGAAAGAAAAGTGGTGTAAAAACACCACGGAAAAATAAGCCAAAACTGGGTCGAGCGCCATCGGCGCACACCCAGTAAGGGACACTCTTCTCTTAGTACAATTCCACGACTTCCGTTAATCAGTGCGCATGCAGTCATCAAACCATTCTTCTTTTGTCCGTGCAACGTGGTTGAAGTGTTGCCTGCCATCTTTGCCTTATGATACAATGATAATTCAACTCGTCGATAATGGTTTTCCTGTGACTGGATTATGGATCTGAAGATCGTATTATAACAGGACTGTGTTTTATATGTTCTCGTTAATATTTTCAACCACATTTTCATTGTATATTATTTATATATTCCGTTTTCGCGAATGTTTTTTTCGACATCGTGTCAACGCGGTTCGGCAATGAAATTTTTTCGGTTGATAAATTTTTATTGTTGAGGGCTGAATTTCTGTTTTTTCGGTCCCTGTCGACCGTCTAGGTTCTGTCGTGTACCCACCGGTTTTTTTCTGCCACCTTCTCTCGTAGTTGAGAGTGTTCTTCTACTTTCTGTATCTGTTGAGTTCACCTTTTTCTTCTACTGCTCTCACCTCTGTTATTTCCAATTCGGTTCCTTTAGGGCAATTCCTTTTGCCCTCGCCTTTGGTGCGTTCTGGTGGCTGTTACCCCCACATCCGCGGTGGGTGTGGAAAGCTGTCGTTTCGGGGCCTCCCGACTCGACCACGTCTGGTGTTAGTTATATCCCCTCCGTGGGGGACGTGCAGCTCCTCCCGCACCCGCGGTAGGTGGGAAACGCTGTCGTTTCAGGGCCTCCCGACTCGACCACGTTTGGTGAGAGTTACTCCCCCTCCGTGGGGGGATGTGCAGCTCCTCCAGCACCTGCGGTGGTGTGGAACGCTGTCGTTTCGGGGCCTCCCGACTCGACCACGTCTGGTGAGAGTTATTCCCCATCCATGGGGGATGTGCAGTTTTTTTTACCGTAGTGGATACTGCGGGAGCTGTTGGATTTCTGGTGAAGAGATGCCTGGTTCCGGGACTATGCGCCCTCTCCAATCGACATCTGAGGCTGTCACTAGGGTTGTGACTCCTCCTTTGGAAGCCGAGCAAGGTGGCTCTCTCCCCTTTTCCGCCAGTTCCAACAGCTCCCGTCGTATCTGCTGCTACTTCTGTTCCGTCTACAACGTCATCGGGCACCGTTTTAGCCGGCCTCGTCTGTCTGCAGGGATGTCTGTAGTGTGGTTGTGAGGTATCGGCCTCAGCCTTCCCCGACTTCAACTCGACGAAGTCGGAAGGGGCTGCCGACTGAACCCCCTGTTGTGTCCTCTCAGCCGTTGAGCACAGCAGTTTTTACCTGCAGTGGTCTGCAGCGGTGTCTGGTAGTGTGGGGTATCGACCTCAGCCTTCCCTGACTTCAACTCGGCGAAGTTGGAAGTGGCTGCCAGCCGAACCCTCTACTGTGGTCTCTGCGCCGTCGAGTACCACAGTTTTGTCATTGGCGTTTCCGTCCACCCATTCTGGTCACACGGCCAGTTTTGCGGGACCAACGCCTTCTGTGCAGCCTGGACCTTCTGCCCCGCAGAGGTCCGAGTTCCCGCTATGTTGATTCTCGGGGTGTATCAGTCCCCTATACACGTCTGCCGTCAGATGTTTCGGCTGCCGCCCGTCGCCCCGCTTCGGGTGTATTGGAGGATCGTGACCCTTCGCGGGTTAAGAGGGTCAGGTGTGAAGCCACTTTTCTGGTTCGTCCACGTGTCGAACCGGCCGGTACGGGCAGTGAGCTTAGGGAGGCTCTCTCCTTACTCACTGAGGTTCCGTCCAAGAGCCTTCCCGTTGCTTCCAGCGAGGCAGCGAGTGGTTTCCAGGCGCCCCCTATGGCGCCGCCTCCCGGGATTGGAAACAGGCCGCTTTCTGATCCCCCTGGTGTGCCTACACCATGGGAGGCGTCGGCTGGTTTGCCCACGATGGGCTATGTGTCTTCCGAATACGGGGAGGAGTCAGACATCCTTGATGTCGAGAGCCAGTAGTCTTCTGATTTGGGGGCAGCTCTTGACTTTGTGTTTGGGTTCCTTCCGGATCTCAAACCATCAAACCAGCCGACAGTGTCAGCCAGGCCGCGATCATCGGTCGCGCGCCTACAGCCTGTGGAGTAACCTGCTTCTGGGCGTCTTCGGCCGTGCCAGTCAGTACAGGTGGTTGAAGCATTTTCAGCTTTGGACTCTAATCTGAGTTCCAAGGAGATGAAGGCTCCGTTCTTCACCAGGGTTGACACCTTTTTGCCTCCCGTGCGTTATCGTTACTACGATTTCGCCGATCCGTCAGTCTGCCAGACTTTGACGGTTTTGGATCAGGACTCCAATTCCCTCGGGCTTTCCGAAGAAGGACGGCCGACTCCGACCGGTTATCGATCTGAGTATCCTGAACCAGTCTACCATTGCTCCCAAGTTCAGCATGGATATTTTCAGGTCGGTCCGCCGTTCCATTCCCCAGGGAGATTTCGCTTCCAGCATCGACCTGCGAGACGCTTACTTTCACGTTCCGATTCATCGGGTGTCGCGGAAGTATCTCAGGTTCGCTTTTCTGGGGCGAGTTTACCAGTTGAAGGCCATGCATTTCGGCCTCAACCTGGCTCCTTGGGCCTTCATCCTACTGATGTCGCATGTGATAGCCTTTCATCGCACACAGTCCAGGGTGACTACTTCGGCATATCTAGACGATATCCTCCAGAGGCATTCCAATGCTGCCTTACTGGAGTTGGATGTTGACACTTTGTTGAGCTTGCTCACGTCGCTAGGATTCAGAGTCAACGAGGAGAAGTCGGATCTGGTCCCTTCTCCGTCGTTTTGTCATCTGGGGATGGTCTTCCGCACTCAGTTCAATATGGTGGCGGTTCCCCAGGCCAGGGCTGTGATTCTCTCAGCTTTTGCTCTGACTCTGCGGTTCGGGGACGGATCTCATTCCTCTACGTCGGCTGCATGTCAGACCTCTCCAACACTTTCTGCTCAGTCGTTAGAGGCCGAATGTCGATTCTCTGGATCTGGTGCTTCAGTTACCAGAATCTCTTGATCCTCACCTTCTCCATTGGACGCATGTTCAGTGGATCACGCAGGGTGTCCCGTTGGACTTACCCACGTCCGATCGCGTTCTGACGGCAGATGCCAGCGATCTCGGATGGGGTACGACGTTGGATCCTCTAGGTCTTTCCCTTCACGGGATGTGGGACCAGGATCGGGCATCTCTACACATCAACCAGAAGGAGCTTCTTGCTCTTTTTCTGAGTTTCAGGCAGTGGATCCCTCACCTGTCGAATCGTCCGGTTCTTCTGTTGTCCGACAATTCGACAGTGGTTGCTTACATTCGGAACCAGGGCGGCACGCACTCAGTTCCAATGTACGAATTGGCTCGGTATCTTCTACTGCTCGCTCAGGATGTCAACGCCGGAGTGGTTGTTCGTCACATTCCCGGTCGTCTGAACGTCCTAGCCGACTCCCTGTCCCGACGGGGCAGGTTCTTTTCCACCGAGTGGATGCTCCACATGGCGGTGTTCCATCGATCTCTTTGCGACTCGTTGGAACCATCAGGTGGACACTTTCTTGTCCCTGTGTCCAGATGCTCTGGCTTTCGCCGTGGACGCTCTGGCCCTCCTTTGGGACAGTCCTGTCGGCTACGCCTTCCTGCCGGTTCCGATTCCGCCTCAGGTTCTAGCCCAGATATAAACCTGCAGTCGTCGAATCCTTTCGATCACACCCCTGTCGCCTCGGAGGGTGTGGATCAATCTACTCCGCTCTCTGTTAGCGGCGGTTTCGGCATGTCTCCCTCTACGTCGCGACTTTCTTTGCCAAAGTCGCCCGAGGAGGTTTCAAGTTGACCCGACTTCATTGTGCCTTTGCGCATGTCTTTTATCCGGTCCTGTCTCCTCCGTAGTGGTTTTTAGAGACAAGCAGTGGAGTGGCTTTTCTTCTTCAAGGAGGCACTCACTCCACTGGTTTAGCCTCTGTGGCTCAGTCGACAGTTCTTCTTTCGATGGTGTGCGATCACTCTGTTGCTTCTGTCACTTCTTCGATCACACCGGTTGCGGAGTTTCTGGTATATGTTTGTTTCTGGGGGTCTCCAGCAATGGGTACTCGTCCATGCTTCGGAGACATTTTTCATATGTGCTACCGCATTGTTTCGACACTCATCCTTGCCTCTCCAAGCTTGTTCAGCTCTTTTCCCTGAAAAGGCCTAGGACTTTGCAGTTTACTCCAAGATGGACACTTTCTTGGGCGCTGCTCTGCTTGGGGGGGGGGGGGGGGGGGGGGGCGTTCGCGCCTTTATCCTGGATGGATATGCGTTTTCTCACATGCCAGATCTCACCTGCATCCATTTCTCGAAGGCTTTGTCTTGCTATTCGTGCAGCTTCCGCTCGTATAGCTACTGGTGATTGTATTACCAATTGTTTTTTTCTGCCACGAGGTGAATGCATTGTCTTCCTCTTGGGGTTTACTAACTCCGTCATGTTGTTGGATGTTATACTGGCAGCCTACTGGAGAAATGCTACCTTCTCCATTTATCTGCGACAGTTGCAGGAGCCGACAGAGGACCTTTGTCCTTCGGGCCCTCTTTCTTCGGCTCAGGCTGTTGTTTTACAGGGTCAGTTCTATCTCCGTGCTGTAACTGTCCTTTCTATCTGTGCGTCGCACTTCACCATACGCCTCATCTTTCATTGTATTTTACTAATGTTTGTGATGCTATGCTTTGGTAGGCCTAGGGATCTCTTCCTCTGTCCACGGATCCAGTGCAATTGAGTTATGTGTGGGTTGGTTATGTGATTCCCTCCTCCTATTGTCTATTCAGCCTGTAGTAAAGAATTGTAAGGTAGGTTGATAAGAAATATAAATTTTATAGTAAATTTCCTTTCTTATTATACCTACCGCAATTGTTTACATGGAGGCCCTCCCGTCTTCTTATTCGGGTAAGAATCCTTCCTCCCCGCTGATCACATACCACCTATGTTGGCGGACTCAGAAGAATGGTTTGATGACTGCTTGCGCACTGGTTAACGGAAGTCGTTGTACTAAGAGAAGAGCGTCCCTTACTGGGTGTGCGCCGATGGCGCTCGATCCAGTTTTGGCTTATTTTTTCGTGGTGTTTTTACACCACTTTTCTTTCCCAACTCTCTTGGGAAAGATTAAAATAGAGAGTATTTTATCCGAGTTAGGTTCTTCCACTGTAGTGCAAGCCTGTAGTAAACAATTGCTGTAGGTATAATAAGAAAGGAAATTTACTATAAAATTTATATTTTCTCTTTATGGTTACACTAAACCAATGTATCGCCCTGTCCATCGTGGATTTGAATTAGCGATTGTTCACGGGTAATTTGAACGTAAACAGTTTAATCGTGTTCTGGGCGTTTCAGACAATCATTAAAATGACTAGTTGTTTCAAAAGAGGCATATCTTAGCCATGAGAGCTCCGAGATATGTTGCCAGACATCACAGAACATGGGTTCATAATAATAAACGTGTCCACGAAATGTCAAGCGAGTCTGACTCAAACAAAATACGCATTACTATCTCCATCCATATCGAATTACAAAGCACTCGTTAAATCAGAATTAATATGTTTAAAATTTTGCGTTCCGACTGTATAAAGAGTGAAGCAGAATTCTGAGGTGGGCAGTTGGCCTGAGGGCACTCAGAGAAGGTCAGAGTTTAGCCTTGGCCGTCGAGGGTCATAGGCACTGCGTATTGTCGTAACCCTGTGAGGGCTGTAAGGAACCGATAGTAGTTTGTTAACGGTTGCGAGCCGTGGTGGCATAGTAGCCAATGAAGTAAAAGCTGTAACGCTGAGGTCTAGAAACCGTATTAAGATCTTGAGTAAGCGCCTGAATAGCTCGCGAGATAAGATAGTTTTAGACGGTGCGAGGATTGGTGATGCCGAGAACACTTTGCAGAATATTTTTATGTAAGCTTTGTAAGTATATATCTGAAGGCGAAGAATAACTTAACCCCGTGAGCCAGGCAAGGCGCAAAGTGATCGTGAACTGTGGTAGACGCCGATTGGATTGTGATTGAACTGTGAGAACGCTGATAGAGTCACACAAGAAGAACATTATATGTGTTAAGCCCGAATGACTGTGAAGTTAACCCTGCGAGGAGGAAGCAACGAGAAGTGAATAGGCACTTTGTATGTATCACAAACCGTGTGAAAACGAATATGATGTGAGGTTGATCCAGCGGACACAGCTAGCTGTGGGAGACGTCGAGGGCCCTAAAGAATAAACTTTTATCCGCGTAATTAGTGTATTCTTAAGGATAATTTTGTGAGTAATTTTGTTTCATATTTTATTTCTTCGTACATGTAAATAAATAATCTTTTCAGTGAATTATCGTTGATCATCCTTTGGCGTTGTAAGCCACAGGCACCTTCAGGAATCCTTACAGTCCCAAACGGACAGGGCATTGATAAGGTGGCAAGGTTTACGTTTGAATTGGGGTTCAGACGGAAATCACTGGCTGTCGGCTGAGCGCTGATAAGAACATACATTTTCCTCAATCATTGCGAACATGTTGTGATGTTATGGTAACCCGCGTGAGCGGCCATGTTGTGACGTCATCTCCATAGTGATACGTGGTGTGAGTGCGCATGCGCAGCGCGTGTTGTTAGGGTGACACGTGTTTCCGTCGTCCATTTTGTATACTGGAGGCCGCCATCTTGGTTTCTATGGTAGCACGTGATTGCTATTTTACCCAAACGCCTATAATAGGATAGGGGTATGTTCGGTGGGTATGTTCGATTGAATCGGAGTATTTTCTGGAACGACTTTACTGGATAATTACCACAAACAACCCGACAACTTGTATTATTTCGAATTCTTTCAGAATTCTCTGCTTCTATCTATATATGCAATAGTCTACATCTACCTAGGCATGTTCCTTTATTCTAGAGTATACTCCAGTAGCGTAGAAGAGCCTATTAATTAGAACAGCTTTACTTATTATTACTATATTTAGCAATTTCTGGTCTATTCTTGTTAGTTCTGACCCTATTCCAAGTTCTCTTGTTGTTTCATTTATCTAGATCATTTATATAAATTATAATTAACCAATTAGATTGCTTGATTTCCGATAACCTGTATGCAAGGTTATCTCCCTTCTGTATAACAAAAGACTATATCCAATGGCCATATCCCATGGAATCCCATTTTTTGCAAAACACCTGTGGCTATGGAATCCCTTTTTTGTCGTATGAGGCCATGAGGGCTATGTAAAAGCCCTCAATGAGTCCTCATTTATTATCCCTCATACCTTCATTGAATTTTGAGGTTATGAGGACCTTGAAAAATCCCTTAATGAGGTATAATTTACTACGACTCTTATCCTCATTTCAGTATTTAACAGGTATATCCTATGGAATCCCATTTTGGAAAATGCCTGTGACTGCGGAATCCCTTTTTGTCGTATGAGGCCATGAGGGCCATGTAAAAGCCCTCAATAAGTTCTCATTTACTATCCCTCATAGCCTCATTGAATTTTGAGGTTATGAGGACCATTAAAAATCCCTCAATGGGCATAATTTACTACGATTCTTAGCCTCATCTCGGTATTTGAGGATACCCATGGCCTGGTATTGTATTATTCGAAGATACCTATCGAGGATACCTTTTATAGGATACTTATCTGAGGATACTATATAGTCTGTACATATCCCTATAGGTCTCTTGCTGGTCCTTGATACTATTAATCTGCCTGATGCTTTATGCTATCCTATGACTGATATAGGTAGTATGCAATGCTAGGCATAGGGTATTGTGGGTAGGGGTACTGCCTGGTAGTTTAGAACGGTACTATAGTATGGCGGTATATACACCTATAGGCCCCTGTTAGTGCTTGGTATTATTAACCAACCGATTGATTTGGTTTATTATATGGTTGGTATATGTAGTACGTTATGTAGACCTAGTGATTTTGTGGGGGTGGGGGTAATGCTTGGTAGTTTAGAACGGTAGAATAGCATAGGCTGTACATATCCCTGTAGGTCTCTTGCTGGCCCTTGGTACTACTGATCCACCAGATGCTTCATATTATTGAGCGGTATTCTGGGGTGGGGGTCAATGCCTGGTAATACAGAACGGCAGCAGAGTATGGTTGGTATATTCCCCTATAGGTCCCATCCTAACCGTTCATAGTATTAACCTACCAAATGCTTTGTATCATCCTGTTACTGGTAAGGTGGTACGTAATACCAGTAGTTCCTACCTTATTCCGAGTACTCTTGTTGTTTCATTTATCTAGATCATTTGTATAAATTATAATTAACCAATTAGATTGCTTGATTCCCGATAACCTGTATGCAGGGTTATCTCCCTTCTGTATAATAAAAACCTATATCAATGGCAATATCCCCGGCACCCCAATTTCGGCACCCCTTTTTTGAAAAACATATGGCCTTCGGCACCCCTTTTTCTGAAATGAGGATAAGAGTCGTATTAAAAATCCCTCAATGAGGGGTGCCTTCTGGAGAATCCTCGATAGGTATCTTCGAATAATACAATACCAGGCCATGGGTATCCTCAAATACCGAGATGAGGCTAAGAGTCGTAGTAAATTATGCCTCAATGAGGGATTTTTAGTGGTCTTCATAACCTCAAAATTCAATGAGGCTATGAGGGATATTAAATGAGGACTCATTGAGGGCTTTTACATGGCCCTCATGGCCTCATACGACAAAAAGGGATTCCACAGTCACAGGCATTTTCCAAAATGGGATTCCATAGGATATTCCTGTTAAATACTGAAATGAGGATAAGAGTCGTAGTCAATTATACCTCATTGAGGGATTTTTCAAGGTCCTCATAACCGCAAAATTCAATGAGGGTATGAGGGATAATAAATGAGGACTCATTGAGGGCTTTTACATAGCCCTTATGGCCTCATACGACAAAAAAGGGATTCCATAGCCACAGGTGTTTTGCAAAAATGGGATTCCATGGGATATGACCATTGGATATAGTCTTTTGTTATACAGAAGGGATATAACCCTGCATATAGGTTATCGGAAATCAAGCAGTCTAATTGGTTAATTATAATTTATATAAATGATCTAGATAAATGAAACAACAAGAGTACAAATATACAATATGGACGACGGAAACACGTGTCACCCAAACAACACGCGCTGCGCATGCGCACTCACACCACGTATCACTATGGAGATGACGTCACAACATGGCCGCTCACGCGGGTTACCATGACAACACAACATGGATCCACTACGTCACGTGACATGACGTCACTTCCGGGGTCATCCACCGGGGTCATCCAAATGAGGACTCAAACATACGAGACATACTACTAGCATGCGTTTTGAAGTTTACATATGAGGATTTTGCAAATGGTTATCGACATGCACTGGGGAAATAGTGGAGAGCCGTAAAGGATTAAAATTTTGCAGTTTTTAAATTTAAGTGGATTCAGAAGTAAATGATGCGGAAGCTAAATAATTATACGCCGTAGAAGGGTTAAGCGCGACGATAGGTGTGTGGAAATTGTTATTTACCGTAACTGTGTAGATTTTAAGTATTTAAGTGAAATAATGGAGGCTCCCATGACTTTGTACCAGTTAATTTCGGCGGAGGAACGCCTTGGTTTTTCTGGGAGTGAGCTGCAAAAGTTTGTCAGGAACGAACAAAAGCGAGTTGCGAAAGAGTCAGCTGCTGAAAGAGAGCGAGAGAATGAGAGCGCAGAACGCGAGAGGGCAAGGGCCCGGGAAGAAGCCGCGGCCGAATTGAAACGGCAGGTGACTTTGAAACGCGAGGAGGCCGCAATAAGGGCGGCCGAGCGTGAGATTCAAAGGGAAAGGGCTGAAAGAGAACACGAGAGAGAGAGAGAGCTCGAATTGATAAGAGCTAAGACCCAAGTTCAGAAAATCAACGGAAGGCATGGGGAGACGAACGGGGGTGGTCATGGTAGGACCCCTTTTCCCAAAACTCCCTAAATTCTCAGAGGATTCTGATAATATCGATGCATACCTTCAAAGGTTTGAAAGGTTTGTATCGTGTCATAAGTGGCCTGAGGATTCATGGGGAGTAAATTTAAGCCCGTTGTTAACGGGGAAATCCTTGCAAATATATGCAAGTATGCCTCCTGATTTGGCAAATGATTATGGTGAGCTAAAGAAAGCTATTTTAAAGAGGCACCAGCTCACCGAAGATGGATTCCGGGTTAAGTTCAGGGAATGTAAGCCCGAGAGAGGGGAAGTGTATTCCAATTTGTGGCGCTGTCCACTAGGTATTTTGACCGCTGGGTTGAGTTGTCGGAAATCAACGAAGATTGTCCGTCCCTCAAAGATCTGCTCATCCGAGAGCAGTTTATTTCAACTTGCGCCCCAGAATTGGCCCTCTTTGTTAAGGTGAGGAGGCCAAAGGTGTTGATGAAATGACTAAGGTAGCCGAACAGTACTTGGAAGCCCACGGGGGTAGTATAACCCAGTCCCGGCCGGGAAGATTTTGGGGGAAGCAGGTTGCAAAGGCACCGGTTAGGATTAACCCTCCAGAGCCGGATGGTATCAGGGGTAGTACTCCTCCACAGAGCCCTAAAGATTTGTCTTGTTTTGTTTGTGGGTGGAAGGGGCACCTAGCGAAGGAGTGTTGGAAGAAAGCTCCTCCCACAAAGCCAAATGGCGGACCCCATAGGAATGGAAGGAGCGACCCATCACCAAAGAATTGGAGAAACGGAGGTAGCGGCGGTCCGACCTGGGACAAAAGGCAGACGGCCGCGTTCTGCCAGACAGTTGGGCCAGAAAGTAGTCCACTTCAGGATGCTATTGAAAAGGGGGTCTCGTGTTAGAGGGTGTAAAGGTCCTTCCTATAATTAGTGGAATGTGCGAGGAAATCACAGCCTCAGAAGATGGAGGGAAAATGCCCGTGTACCCGAGGTATGTGGGTAAACATGAAGTGCAGATGCTTCGCGACACGGAATGCAGTAGCGTAGCAGTGCATAGGCAACTAGTCAAGGACGACCAGCTATTGGGCCGCGACCACATGTGCATGCTGATCGATGGCACAATCAGGAAAGTCCCCTTTGCGAGCGTTAAGGTGGATACTCCTTTTTATAGTGGCCAAGTAGAGGTTATGTGTATGAGTAAACCCATGTACGACTTGGTCATAGGTAACATATCGGGGGTGAGACCAAACCCCGACCAGTCGTGGCTTGAAGAAAACCTACCCGGGCTGAGGCCAAAACAGGTGACCCAGAAGAAACGGGAACAGCCAAGGAGATAGGTGTGGGTCCGGATAGGAACCGGACACAGGGACCGACCCCTACCCGTGAAAGCTCGGTGGGGGTGGGGGGGGGTGGGGGGTGGGGGTTGACTAGGGCCCAGAAAGGCGATCGCTCCTGCACCGCCCAGTAGCTGTTGGACACAAGCTAGGGAAGATGTGCCCAGGGGATGACACCCAAGGTACTCTGCGAGGTGAGCCCGATGAGGTAGCAGCTGTAGTAACTCGGTCACAGGCTGCCAAGGAAAGGCGTCCAATTAAGCCACTGAACGTACCAGTGGGGGTGATCAAAGAAGTTCACGTGGAGAAACTGAAAGAGGCCCAAAGGACCGACGTCTCATTGAAGAGATACTGGGAACTGGCCGGCAAAGGTGATCAGGTGATCACCAGGGGCAAGGGCCGATACAAGATGAGAGTGGATTAATGAGTTCTCAATAGAGTGTATGAGCAGCGACGAGGAAAGTCGCGGACAGAATTGAAACAAATTATGGTCCCAGAGAAGTTTTGGAAGTAGATCACGACCCTGGCCCATGAGTCTTTGGTTGGGGGCCACTTGGGGTCGAGAAAGATCCTCGACAGGATTACAGCCTGTTTCCACTGGCCCGGCATTAACGGTGATGTCACCAGGTTTTGTCAGGCGTGTGACATCTGTCAAAAGACAGTGTCATAGGGCAGTGTCACTAAGGTACCATTAGGGGAGATGCTTCTAATGAATGAGCCATTCGAGAGAATCGGGGTGGATCTCATCGGACCTATTACACCCATGTCGGATAAAGGGAACCGATACATCCTCACCAGGTATCCAGAGGCGGTGACCCTACCCAAAATCGAGACGGAGCGTGTAGCCGAGGCCCTGCTTGAGGTGTTCTCGAGAATAGGTTTTCCGAAGGAAATCCTAAGCGGCCAGGGGTCGTAGTTCACATCGGGGCTGTTAGAGGAAGTATGTCGGCTGGTGATGGTTAAACAGTTATTCACCGCCCCATATAACCCGAAGTGTAACGGTCTGTGTGAGCGGGTCAATGGCATTTTAAAGGGAATGCTGAGGAAAATGTGCCAAGAAAGGCCAAAGGATTGGGACCGCTATCTGGCAGCGGTATTGTTCGCCTACCGGGAAGTGCCTCAGGCGTGCACTGGCTTTTCCCCTTTTGAGCTGTTATATGGGAGGACAGTTAGGGGGCCCATGCAGGTGTTGCGTGAGCTCTGGACCGGGGAAGAGACAAGCGAGGTTCGGAAAACTTATCAGTATGTCCTAGACCTACGAAATAGGTTGGAAGAGATCTGCCAGTTGGCAAGGGAAAGCCTACGGAAGGCACAGAGTCGACATAAGCACCGCCACGACCGGGGTGCTAAGGATAGAAGATTTTTGGTGGGGCAAAAGGTGACGGTCCTTCTGCCAACAGACCATAACAAACTGCTATTGCAGTGGAAGGGGCCTTACGTGGTGACTGAAGTAGTCAGAAATATGGACTATCGGGTAGATATTGAAGGTAAAAGCAAGATCTATCATGGGAATCTGGTAAGGCTTTACCATGATAGAGAGGCAGAGGAAACAACGCGAGCCGTTAGCCGTAGTAATTCCGACCCTCAGGGGGCCCAGAAGGCCGTGGGCGTAGCCATAATAGAGCCTGAGAATGAGACTGAAATAGGTGTCGTGGATGAAGACAGCCTGTTAATACTGGGCGAGCTGAGTGGCGTGAAGACGTATAGGGATGTCAGAATCTATGACAATTTGCCAGACGAACAGCGTCACCAAGTTGTGAAACTCTTGGAAGAGTTCGGGGATGTGTTTTCCGAGGGTCCGGGGACCACGGACCTCGAGGAACTCAAAATTGAACTTACCACTGGGGAGCCTGTAAGAGTGAAGCCTTATAGGATTCCCTATGCAAAAAGACTTGAAATGCGGGATAAGGTGGAAAGTAGCAGGATCATGCGGTGGTCCCTCCTGTTACAGAATTACTGCTTCAGAATAGAAGCAATCAAGGGAAGTCAAAATGTTGCGACTGACTACCTCAGTCGTCAGAGTTAATTCGAACTCCGTAAGTTAACCCATCTGTCGCGTGTGCGTGGACGGGAAATACGTGTTAGTGTGAATGCGGAGTGAGTTGTGTAAACAATGAAAGGTGTGTAAGTTAGTTATTAGTGTGACAGCGAGGCAAATCTAGTTGGCCTCTTTGAGCATGTGGGGTTTTTTGGAACAAGCGTGGTTTTGTTCCTTGGTAGGGGGTTGTCACGCTATTTGAGCCCAAGAGTTGGGATTACACTTTATTATTTTTTATGTAATTTAACTTGGACTAAAGTATACACAAGTCCTAAGATTTGGGGAAAAAAACACAAATCACAGTAATGTAGCGAAGATTGCTGGCGAATCTATGGGAACCTTCGATTAAATAATATTTATTTGCTTGTGTCACGCTATCTGGTTAAATGGTCAATTAGAAATAATGCGGTCAACTTAACCTCTAATTAGCTAGAATGTTGTTTCGCGTTTTCTAAACAGAGATAAGTGAGCGTACACGCGTGGAACATGGAAAACGATTTTCTCTTTATGGTTACACTAAACCAATGTATCATCCTGGCCATCGTGGATTTGAATATACGTTTGTTCACGGGTAATTTGAACGTAAACAGTTTAATCGTGTTCTGGCCGTTTCAGACAATCATAAAAATGTCTAGTTGTTTCAAAAGAGGCATATCTTACCAAGCCAGGAGAGCTCCGAGATATGTTGCCGGACATCACAGAACACGAGCTCATAATAATAAAAGTGTCCACGAAATGTCAAGCGAGTCTAACTCAAATTAATATCTCTATCCATATCGAATTACAAAGCACTCGTTAAATCAGAATTAATATGTTTAAAATTTTGCGTTCCAATTGTATAACAAGTGAAGCAGAATTCTGAGGTGGGCAGTTGGACTGAGGGCTTTCAGAGAAGGTCCGAGTTTAGCCTTGGCCGTCGAGGGTCATAGGCAAGGAGATTGAAAGTCCGCGTATTGTCGTAACCCTGTGAGGGCTGTAAGGAACCGATAGTAGTTTGTTAACAGTTGCGAACCGCAGTGGCATAGTATCCAAAAAAGTAAAAGCTGTAACGTTGAGGACTAGAAACCGTATTAAGAGCTTGAGTAAGCGCCTGAATAGCTCGCAAGATAAGATAGTTTTAGGCGGTGCGAGAATTGATGATGTTGAGAACACTTTGCAGAATATTTTTATGTAAGCTTTGTAAGTATATATCTGAAGGCGAAGAATAACTTAACCCCGTGAGAGCCAGGCAAGGCGCAAAGTGATCGTGAACTGTGGTAGACGCCGATTGGATTGTGATTGAACTGTGAGAACGCTGATAGAGTCACACAAGAAGAATATTATATGTGTTAAGCCCGAATGACTGTGAAGTTAACTCTGCGAGGATGAAGCAACGAGAAGTGAATAGACACTTTGTATGTATCACAAACCGTGAGAAAATGAAGATGATGTGAGGTTGATCCAGCGGACACAGCTAGCTGTGGGAGACGTCGAGGCCCCTAACGAATAAACTTTTATCCGCGTAATTAGTGTATTCTTATGGATAATTTTGTGAGTAATTTGTTTGATATTATATTTCTTCGTACATGTAAATAAATAATCTTTTTAGTGAATTATCGTTGATCACCCTTTGGGGTTGTAAGCCACAGGCACCTTCAGGAATCCTGACAGTCCCAAGCGGACAGGGCATTGATAAGGTGGCAAGGTTTACTTTCGAACTGGGGTTCAGACGACAGTCACTGGCTGTCGGCTGAGCGCTGATAAGAACATAAATTTTCCTCCATCATTTCGAACATCAATCTAGCCCCTGTAATCCTGCGACACCACCCCGCACACGACTTGCATCGTTGCAAATATCATGAAATATGCTAGTTTTGATTCTTTTCGTTTAATGCGGCTGGCATTCTGAGCATTGGATTGGAACATTTCTGATCATTCGATTCGATTTGTGTCGAAGCGCGTGGTTTCGATTCGGATCTTGTCGAATCGCGCTGTTTCGAAAATATTTGAATCGTCGAGATGTTCTGAAAATCCTTCATACTGTCTCTATTTGATCTCTTCTTCTGTCGTGACGTTTCGTGTAGACTTGATGGTAGAAGAAGAGAACAGAAAGGTTCGGCCTCTGAAATTAGTTCGTTTCTGTTCTGGAATATTCCACTTTTTGGTTGACCTGGCCAAACAGATAAGTCGTGATTGAGTAATATACATGAGTGGAGACTTACAATATTTACGGCTGTCGGAAGGTATAGTATCTACAACATGAAGAACGGTGAGATTCGATTCGTGATTTGATTTGATTCGAAATCTTCTGTCTGATTCGATTCGGGATTATATTCGCCCTAATGAACGGTCTCTTTGAAACAGACATATGCAACTATGACCGGGGAGCTGGATATAAACATACTCTATATCGGAATTTAACGTAAGATACAAAAAATAACGGTCATTTACAAACTAACAAGTTTAACCCTTTGAACCCTGGTGATAACTTCCATATCATTTTAATGACAGCAATTGGAAGAGTACATACTCCTCATGTGTGGGTAGACCAATTAATATCTCCAATGCTGCACGTTGAAAGTATTGACTGGTCTACCCCACACATTCACTTTTCAGCCTCCCTACTTAACGATAATGATACCGCAGGGTAATGGCATATCCATAAGGCTGTCTGTCTGCCACATCTAAACATTAGATTGTAAACATTTTCCTGACAGCAGATTTGTTTACATTTGTTAGTTTAAACAATCGTTTTTAACAGATATCAAATACCTTTTCACCAGCATGTGATAATTTGTCAACTGGAAGCTAAACACAATTTGATAATGATTTTTTTCTCCCTTTGAGACTTCAGTAACAAATAATATGGTGGTCCAGTAGACCTTAAAGTCTAAATGCAAGTTAATATACGCTACGGGACAACCATAGTAAAAATTACATCGTTGTTTACTAGCTTGACAACAGCGGAGTAAGGTACCATTTCCTGTGGAGCTCTCGGAGAGAACCCTCCAAGAAATCTTGCCTCAGTTCAAACGTTTTCTATATTTCAGGGAAGTGTGTTTTCCATATTAGTTTCTCTAATGGTTGTTCCTCTTTTCTGTAAGTTCCATAGTGAGCTAAAAAGTCACTTTTGCTGGGATTCTCCAGATTCTATAACCAGGGAACTGGTCACAATGACACTTTTATTGTGGATTTCACCGAAGATACGAAAAAAAACATTTTTTACACTCTAACAGATTTAATAATAATTTACTATACCTCAGCAAACATGTGACAAGAACCGGTTGTCCAACTTTGTCAGATACTTCTTTACAATCGGCTCTCCAAACTAACTTTTAAAACATTTAACGTACTTTGTATACGTACAAAAACATGGCTGGATAAAATCAAAATTACTGTCCCCGTTGGCTACCATCGCGATCTGGACTCAACTCCTATGTTACTACTATGGGATTTCCTACAGTAGGAATTCCAACAGGATTAACATGGGCTTCCAGATCGCTGTGGTACCCAGACTGCCAGTACCTATAGTGCGCACTTTCTTGTGAGAATTCCTATAGTAAACGACGGTGTCCACAAATACATTAAAGTAGAAATAGGCTGGGATATGCGGGTGTAATTGTATAGATCTGTGTTCCTTTGAAGTATGCCCGTCACTTATAATAGCGACACCGCGGCTGTTTTTCAAAGGCGTTCGTCATTTGCTTGAGAGGAGTACTGAGAGCCAATAATTCACAACCGAGGAGGCACTACCAAAACTGAAGGCCTAACATCAGGTTATACAACGTGGACGTGATATTTGTGTTCAAAATTAAATTGACTTGTACATCATTGATTGATTTGTCAAAACAGTATACATTCTAGATGAACACATAAAGCCGGTAAACAGGTGAGAAAAGAAGTACTTTCTATGAAACGTAAAGAGAGTTGAGCTCCTTGAGCTTTCGATATTATGGCCTTGGGGCGTGTCGGTCTCGTATATTTCGGCTGCCGTGATGTGGCTGGAGGGGCTTGATTGGATTTGCTCCTTTCTCTCTCTCTTGGCGGTAAATTTTCCGACTGGTTCCTCCTAATTTCAATTTTTTGAAATTCCATCAGCACCTCCCTCCCCATTGGCATCATGATTTCCGAGAAATGACCTCTGAAGTTCGAAACTGCGATCCTAGTTGCAAATTGTCCCGATTTTGAATCAATAAAATTTCCAAAGTCATGCAAACGCACGCAAAGAAAATACGTAAAACGGAAATTCAGATGTTAGACAGTCATTGATTGGAAATGTTACAACTGCAAAAACAAAATCTGGTGGACAAGAAAATTAAGAACGAGCGAGGATGAAAATCAAAGATTTTTTCATAAATTCAGTCCTAATGGTCTATTTTTGTTTTATCTGATTTAATATTCTCCATCTTTAAGTGGCTTTCATTTGTTTTATTTATTTCTTTATTTATTTATTGTAATTAAAGTCACAGTGAGGATCTATAGCTATATTACGATCCCAAAACAAGTGTAATCAAAAGTATAGTGTGCACTTGTAAATCACCCCAAAAACATCTCCCTCCACCAACATTTGTCAATTCGCTCCAATATTTAGTCAACCCGTCCCGATAGTCAACTAGTCCTAATGTTTTAACCCTTTACCCAACGTAACGGTCAAAACCGACCAGCGCTATTAAAAAAAATCGCCAATTAATTTTCATTATTTTTTTCAGTTTTTATCTCAACAACATAGGTTATGATCCCTCTTTGGAACGAGCTGGACGAGCTCGTATCAAAGAGGGGTCATAACCTATGTTTTTGAGACAAAAAACGAAAACAATTAGTTATTCAAGAATTGTGTATGCAAGTGTCGTCTGCTTATCATGTTAGGTAAAGGGTTACTCAACTCGACCCAGCATCTCAAGTGAACTCGCACCAGCATTTAAGTCAGCACGCGCCAAAATTTCAGTCAACTCGCACAACAGCTTACATCAACTCTCCCCTACATTCAAGTCAACTCGCCAAGTTTATTTATTTGTTTGTTTATTTGTGTTTTACGACAAATTCGATAGCCAGGGTCACATTGTGTTCAGTAGTTTTAGGGGTGGAGGAAGCCCGAGTTCCCGGAGAGAAGCACCGAGCAGTGGCTAGCAGCTGTTACAGTCATTCAGCCAAGCGGGCAAAACATAACACATTGGTACGAAACTTAGGGGCAAATTGCTACTGCCTGTTTCCGTTAGTTCGATCAATGCGCCTCACGATAAACTGCGATGGCCTAATGAATATGGTAGATTTATGGGTAAAACATCTGTTTACTTAACCCTATCAGTCCCGTGTGCGTAGTTTATATCATATAATGGAAACAACAAAACAGACACAGAAATAAACTGAAGTGCTGCTTTCATATTGTATACTTATAAAAAATGTATAAATGAGGATAAAATTAAATTGCCAAATTTTGTCTAAAACTATAATCAAAATCAGCTGTTTTATACAAATCGGGGAGTCACGAATTCTGTTAATTCTGAATTGAGGATTGCATTCTGCCGTTTTCGAGGTTATTGTTTTTATAGTTGTTTTGGTTGTTGTGTTCCCTTTGTTGTTCTGTTGTTATTGTTGCTGGTATTGTTTCAGTACAAATCAATGTCGTCCGCCTCAAGTCCACTGAGAAGTTCATCTTCCCGTTTAGTACCACCATCCCGACATTCATGGTTGCCACACGTTTTTAACCTGCATTTCATGCAGCTTTTCAAAATAGTGATCGGCAGAGTTTTTGGCACTTGCATGGCTGGCAATTACAGGCCTTATTTGGGCCGGCTCTACCGTCCATCCAGTCTATTTCAAGACCTGCATGTGTGACTCCACAACAGTTTTCTTCACCCATGTTCTGTTCTCCCCCACTGCTGTCTGATGATTTGTTCTCTCCCAAGTCTATTCATGTTTAATTAAACTTCATGAACAAGCATGGACGTTTCCACAAGGGGCTGAGATGAGGTTAACCCCTCCCCTATCATTTGTCAAATTTACAATTGTTCAAAATTCCAAGCCCTAAAGTTGAAAATTTCAAACGGGGAGCAGCTAGGTGGAATTCTTCCAGACATGTCTCGAATATGGAGATTTTAGACAGTATAGTCGTGAAAGTCCTCCAATGTTGATTGAAAAGTAGTAACCACCCCCACCCCCACCCGCACCCCCCACCCCCAGTTTTGATTTGTAGTTCTAATTTTTGACTCCCGAGACCGATAGCCTTAGTTGGATAATTTACAGTCAAGGGATTACAAATGGAACTCTTCATCTTAAACCCTTTACCTAACATGAAAAGCAGACGACACTTGAAAAACAAATTCTTGAATAACTAATTGTTTTCATTTTTTGTCTCAAAAACATAGGTTATGACCCCGTATTGGAACGAGCTCGACGAGCTCGTTCCAATAAGGTTTCATAACCTATGTTTTTGAGACAAAAAAAAAGAAAAAATAATGAAAATTAATTGGAGATTGTTGACAAGAGCACTGGCCAATTTTAACCGTTACGTTGGGTAAAGGGTTAAATGCTGTATTTGCAAACGTTTGAATGGAGGTGGGTGGGTGGAGGGGGTGCTAATGTGATTTTCCCCTTGGTGGAGTTTATGTGTTGTAGTAGTAGTAAGAAATATGCCTACCGGGGAGGGGGAGCAATATTAAATCTGGAGGTATACACCCCTCTCTCAATCCCAGACCCCTTAGCAGCATTCCTGTGAACAAGGGTTTAACAGAAAAGTCTCAGTTTTCCATTGCTTGCTACAGGATGGAGTATAACACGAGCTGTTTGTGTTACCATCTGCAGATTTATCTCTGTAAAGCAGATAAGGCAACTGCTCAAATTTCAGGAAAAGCTCATCGCTGATTGTCTATTCAGTACCCACCCCTGTAAACACTTTCAGAAATCATGTATCTAGATGTGTTTCATCAATTTATAGGCATGACTCCCTATCGAACTCAATTAAATGACTGGTGAGTTAGCTGGTGGCAATTATTTTTGCCATGTCCACAAACCTTCCACTTTTTAGAAAACATGATCTATTGCAAAAATGTTAAACATAACAGAACAACATCCAGAGACAACTGAGTTCATATTCAGTCAACCCAGTTGACCCTTTACCCAACGTACCTGTCAAAAACGGCCAGCGGTATTCTCAAAAATCGCCAATTAATTTTCATTATTTTTTCATTTTTCGTCTCAAAAACATAGGTTATGACCCCTCGTCGAAGTCGTTCCAATGAGGAGTCATAACCTAAGTTTTGAGACAAAAAAATTGGTTATTCAAGAATTGTTTTTGAAAGTGTCGTCTGCTTTACAGGTTAGGAAAAGGGTTAACACAAGTGATTTTAGAGTGTATAAAGTAAAGAAAAATAATTGAAAACATGGTCTACCATTCATGTTGTCTGCATCCCAAAACCGGAGCACATCGGCAGTACCTTCCTGAAAAGATAGAATAGAACAACATATGAAATGATTATCGACAGATTAAAAATCAATTCAATTTTTACTGTTCACGTATGTACAACATTTTAGTATTCCATGATGCCAAAGTACATTAAAATATATTGTCTCTATATCCCGATAAATTCTGTCTTCTGATTGGTCAGAATGCCTTGGACAAATAGCCATGACAAAGAGTTCACCCAACATCCGAGGTATATGAGAGCATGCAACATCCAGGGAATAAGTGCACGCGAAACATTGGGGGTATATGGTTTAAATAAGCTTTCCGCATTCACTCGCCTCTGTATAAAAATCGAACCCAAAAACCTGAAAATAGTCACAAATATCAGATTGGAACTCGGGGGGGGGGGGGGGGGATATATAAATAAAATACTGTTTACTCGTTTTCGGGGGGGGGGGGGGGGCGGGGCGATATTTCAATAAAATACTGTTTACTCGTTTCCTTTACGACCCAAGGGATGTAACTCTATCTGTTGTCTTCTGCGTTTTTAAAGCAAAAGTTATTCACGAACTTTTTACAGGGCGTGAGAAATGCGTCCACAAATCCACAAATTTTTCTCCACTGTGTTTCTATTGTGTTTCAAACGGGACAAAAAGTTATCTCCGTCAACATGTATGGTATATGGAGATTTAATACTGGGATGTCGGTTTATAAACACCGAGCCGCAGACATACATGTTGACGGAGATAACTTATATTGAATTCAGATAACGCATTATCGTTAAATAAGTTTTGAGTTTTGAAATTTTCACAGCACTTTGAGACTGAATATGTTCCAAAACAAAAAACGCGAATATGCACAAGCTCCAAAGTTTTGTTTTATACATTATTGAAAAATGTAAGGTTACTTATACATTCAAAAATGTAACGTTACATACTCACTAATGTTCCTGGAATTATTTTCCTATAGAATAATTGCTTTGTGTTGCAATGTTGTTGTGAAATACTTTTATTGCTTTTCTGAGTCGAATGGAGAAGGCAGGACGTAGAAAGCGTTTCGAATGGGGGTGGGGTACACACGAACACGTGCATAGAGGAGCACGCACAATACAGTCGCCCTGGACTGGTCGTAATCGATGTCCACGTTCTCGTCAGATCACTGAAGTTGAGCAACGTTGCGCCCGGTAAGTCCTCGGATGGGTGACCGTCTGAGCGATCGATTCGGACTCCCGCGTTGTGTCTTTGGGCAAGGCACTTAACCCCGATTGTGGCACGATGACGTCGTGTACTAAGGCGTACTGCACGTCGATGGTGCACATGTCTTCAACCAATCTAACCCTGCCTGCGCTGCAGTGCGGAGTTACGATGTTGGGGAGCTGGCAGCTGCTCGTCGTTGCTCAGTGGTTCTCTCCGGGTACTCCGGCTTCCTCCACCCGTAAAACTGTCACGGTCATGATTAGCCATTGTGCATAAGTATGTGACCTTAAACACCAATAAATAAATATAATCGATGTCTACACATACGTTTACTAGGTAATAAAAATCATCATTAGCAAAATTGTAATTTTTGAAGGACTGGGTTGTACCCTGTGCTTCATTAATTAAATTTTTGACGATTATTCCTTTTGTTAGTGTTTGGGATCTAATATTATTGCGTTCATGGAAATATTGCCCACCCGTTGAAAGTGACCAGTCCACGGCGGCCGTACTGTATACACAGTTTTATATCAGTGTTGATCCATATGCCTCGTATTTTTGTTTGGTTACTGGTGTTTAACGAAACTTTCGACAGCCTGGGTCATATCGTGATGGGCAGTTTTACGGGTGGTCAAAAACCTAAGTACCTGGACAGAACCACCAAGTAGTGGCGATCAACTACCAGACACTTCAGTCCACTATCTCTGCACAAGCAGAGTTAGTAGCGGTTGAAGGCAAGTGCACACTCGACGTGAAGTACGACATATTACTCAGTGCCACCACCGTACTCCCAAGTGGGCAACCGGGATTAAGTGTATTGTTGAAAGGCGCGAAGTAGATTCCACGCGTCAGAATTGAACCGTCGACCTTTCGGTTTAACCCTTTACCCAACGCAGACGATATCAAAATTTATTATTTTAAATACCATTTTTTTAAATTTTTCAAAAAATGTCAACAAAACCATATCATGTGACCCCTCGTTGGAACGAGCTCGACGAGCTCGTTCCAACGAGGGGTCACATGATATGGTTTTGTTGGAATTTTTTGAAAAATAATAATTTTTCAACTGCTGAATTTGTATATTACGCGGGCGGATGCGGGCGATTCGTTAGGTAAAGGGTTAAAGTCCAAATGCTCCGACCAAGAACTCAATACATACTTATTGCAAGATAAAGATTATTACAGCAGTCAGTTGATCTGGTTGTCATTTGCTGTTGAGTTGACGAGACCGGATTAGACAGATCAAACAAGACACCACAGGCGTCGCATTTGATCTGGTTAATCTTGAATAGTCAAGACGGACTATATGACATCCCAAATTGATGGAATTTTGTACTAAATTGTTTATTATTAACCCTCTCAACACTGTGGGAATAATTTTTTGTAAAGAAAAAAATTGGTAGTGGACGAGCAGCGATATAAAGAGCAAAAAATCTGAAGCGAGAACTAGTAAATAATTTAATCCAACAGCTCTGTCGAGCTATCGGATTAAATTATTACTAAACCTCCCAACAAACCAGGATGGTTTCTCCCATGTCTTCATCTTTCTTTGTTGACAATATTGACTGAAATGATATCTCCAAGGGCGCCAGTGTTGAAAGGGTTAAGGCAATATTTAAAATTTGTAGAAGACACCTGAAGTATAAACAAACAAACAAACAAACAAACAAACAAACACACAAACAAACAAACAAACAAACAAACAAACAAACAAACAAACAAACAAACAAACAAACACAATTATGGAGTATTTGTCCAGTTTGTTCAGCGCAAAGTCACTCGAGTTTTAACTTTACGTTTGTAAAATAGCCAACTCGAACATCTGTCCATGTTGGTGACATCACGGCAGTCTTGGGGTGGTAGGGAATTGGAAAAGCTGAGAATATCCTTTTCCTGGAAAGACAGAACTGATGACTAAACTGCAGAGGTAATGAAGTGCTATTAGCGGTACAATAAATAAATATAAATAATAAAATATGATGTCAGGAATACACGTGTTCTAAGAATCGAAGCAATGTAATGATATATCAGTGTGTCCAATGCACAAGATAAACAAATATAATCACCCACTATTATTTTTACGCAAAAAGTCGTTGTCCCGCTCATAAATACAATGAATATGTATATGTTTGTATTGAATGGACAGTTTAAAAATGGACGAATAGTTGAATACAATTTTATCATATGACTATGACATTTTTACCCTAAATATCACTACTGTTTGACGATATTTTCCAAACTGTTGTATCACACCGGGTGAGATTTTTCCGGATCAAAAGTCCATATCACACTCTTACGGAAATCAAAAATCCATATCACACTCCCACGGAAATATCCGAGAGTTTCCATGAATAGTTTTCGTAACTAGGAAAGTCGTTGTTGTTTCGTCTGCTATTTTGTAACCGGCTTTTCACCGCATATTAATTAAAATGGCAAATTTGGGTGAATTTGACATCGAAAGAATGTCATATGATAAACATATCATCATAACAGTGTGTTGATCCGTGTCGTCGCATCACGTCTCGTTGAGGTGGCCAGATTTTCGGATCACACGCAGGCAGCTCGTGTGATCCGAAAATCTGGCCACCTCAACGAGACGTGATACTATACGACACGGATCAACACACTGTTATGATAATATATATTTATTGCATTGTTTGTAGAACAATCAATCAATCAATCAATCAATCTCTATCCATTCATCCATCTAATCCATCAATCCATCCATCTATCAATAAAAAATAAATACTTTCTTTTCACTTGTGAAAAAAACACACTGACTTTGGATATAATAATCAGAAAAGCTGTGCATTAAAATAGGTATTATCAACTTACCACATAATTGTAAACAAAATGGAGGTAACTGTCATATCGACAATCTGAAAGTAAAAAGAGGCAAATCAAGTACGTGATTGAGTGAAAGTATTAATTGCTCATTAATATGGCAGCAAAGTTATCTGGTTTGTCGTATTGCATCAAGTTAATGTACTTTGATCGCCGGATCAAACGAGTCGCCAGAGGCGGCTCGTTTGATCCACCGTTCAAACCCCGTAAAAAAGAAGGGAAACTTGGAGCCAGTACTATAAAGCTTTGTCAACTGTATTTTCTAGAATTGTATTTTCTAGTTATGATTTTAAATGGATTAAAATGAACCATCAGCATTTTCAAAGATGTGGCAATTTGCCAGTTGGCAAACTGTCATATCTTTGATAATGCTGATGATTCATTTTAGTCAGTTATATTAATAGGTGGAAAATACAATTCTAGAAAATATACTTGTAAAAGTTTTTTTTTATATTGGCACCAGGTCTCTTTATTGTCGTAATGGTCTCTTTATTATACACGTCTTCAAAAATTCACCTTTACACGAGAAATCTGCGAAACGGTACATTATGAAACTGGAGCTACATTTATTTTCAACCGACATTATTCAATTTATTTACCGTTTTATACGGGGGGGGGGGGGGGGGAGGGGGAGAAGGATGCATAAAAATTTCGAAAGGGGCAGTATGGAGAATGAAATAACGAACTGAAAGCGCAAAATTGTAAATTAAGAAAATAACCGAAAGTGGCGAAGCAAAATATCAGAAATTGACTTCCGTAACTCATTTTGTCATTTAGAATGACTTTCGTAAAAAATGACACCCCCCCCCCCCCCCCTCCCACCCACACACACAATCTCTTTCTATTTTTCGCCACACCAGGTTAATAGGGCGAATTAGTAATGCGATGGTCTAAACACAGCTATCTTTTAAGGTAAACACAACAAATTTCCGATTGAAATAATTTCAGTAACCAAATGATCCATCAATGAGGATATCACACTCAGCACACATGAGCTCCATCAAACAAGACGAATGGGTTAAATTCAAAGTTTCAGTGTGGAAAATAGTTGCAGAATAAAATTTTGCTATTTTATCAACAGTGTTTAGAGGGTTTAGGATATTAGGACCTAATCGTAGCATATATAGTTTTTAATAAAGCTCAGATATATGCTTCCAGCAATGTACCAGGTCGGGCCTCTGGAGTCAAGATTTTAGCGACGTTTTCCACTAAATCTAAAATTAGCCTCTGATTCCCTACACCACCACTGCAACAATAATTTCCTGGTGAACAATCTGAATAACTAATGGCATGAAGGAATAGAAATAGATTTCTCGGCAAAACTGGGAAAGAAGTTGTAGCTGTAGACAGATCTGTACGACGATTCTAGGAGGATCCTGCTAAATTTCGGGTCAACACGAAACCTGAAATGAAACAGGCAGACTATTTCAAATCGAATCGAATCTCGAATCGAATCTCACCGTTTCTCAAGTTGCAGATATTGTACCTTCTTACAGTACAACCGCCGTGGACTGGCCGTAATCCAAGCATTAGCAGTGGTGTCCACGTACGCGTTTACCAGTTAATAAAAACCATCAGCAGAAAAATTCACAGGGTATAAACCGTATAAACCTTTAGCCGGAAGTGGAGATAAGCGAGGCGAGAGATTTCTATTTTTATCTCAAAGTTTCAGTCGCAGCGTATCAAAGATCACTGAAAACAAGATTTTTTGAATAAAAGGAATGACCGAAGAAAGCAAAATCAGTAAGTATGTTATATAAAACAATATTTAACAATGAAACGACACAAATTAATGGAAAAATCGACTCTTGTAGTATGAAAAAACATCTGCTGATCATCTCAGAAAATGAATTTCTCGAGCAAATTTCTCCTTCAAATATCGTTTTTCACATGTTCGCACAAATGAAACATGTTAAAATCATAGATCGACAGATTCGGCGTTCAATTCCACACCAGAAACTATCAACCATAACAACGAAGGAGGTTCGGTGCTACTGAAACTGTTCAAAATATAATGTCACCTTATCGATTTTTTTATACGCCCAGTTGGTAAAATTGTTGATCGGGAGTTGGTGATAATTATACGTCCAGTTGAGATTATTCGATTTCCCATATGATCGTTCCAATGCCCATATTTGTGCATGTACGAAGGTCTAATCAGTTAGCAAACCATATGAACAGACTCGAATGCACAACGTTGACGTCACACCTTTCAACTGAAACACTACTGACTGAACCACCGAACCTGCAACCACGGGGGAGGGGGCGAGAGGACCGCTCCTCCCCCCGAAGAACTTTCGCCCCCACCCGAAAGATTTCAGACCATGTTTTTCAATCGGCATTCATTTTTTTTAATTTACCTATGCATTAGGGTAAATTAGTTCAGTTACAACTGTAACACTTCATTTTGCCTTGGCTCTAATTCCTTCACACCTGTAATTAACATATCCATAATCACTTGTCTATGAAGGTAATCCCATTGTTATTTGTGAGCTGTTTATTCATCACACATACATTCACACAGCTTTGTCGGGGAATTATTTTTCCAACTGGGGGTATTTGGGGTTTGTTTCATTCTTTTTAATGACGTTTTTAAAAAATGTTTGTTTACCGTTTTTGACCGTGGTCGTTTTTACTTCATAACGATCATTTAGTAGTGTCTATGTTTTGCGGTTTTGCCTGGCTTTTTTTAATTATTTTTTTCTATTTATTTTATTTTATGTTGTTGAAGTGTGTGTTTGTGTGTGTGTATGTGGGGGGGGGGGGGGGGGCAGTCGAATGGGAAGAAAATGTTTTCACATGAGATAACGGCGTGTTATAACAATACGCCAATCCTCTGTTAATTGAAACCAGTTTGCCTGACAGCATGCTGAGCTAGCAGTTTATTCGACAATAATCCCTAACTCGACCCCCACCTCACCCTCTCGCGCTCTCTCATTTTCACTCTCATTTTGGCAACAGTCTTTTGTGTCCAATAACTGTCGAACAAACATCAAATGGGCTATTTATTAGTATTCTCTTCGAAGCAACTGCATCAATAAGTATGTGGCTTTTAACGATTCCATTTTTAGAGAAATTAGCGAAACACTATGGAATCCTACATGAAGTATACCATACCTATACTTTTGTAAATATTCAATGTTGTTCTTCGAGAACTTATTTTATCTGAAATAAATACTGTTTAAACTAAACTAAAGTATTTTTAGATAAGGCGTGACGTCCCTCGATATCTCGCCAATGTCGTGTTGAAACCAAACAGATCCAGGATCGAAAACAAGCTTTATACACACCAAGCGAACCCTACCGTGTGACAAAGACAAAAAGATGAAATAAATAGAATAGTTCGCACCTTACATAAGTATTTTATAAATTTTCATCTTATTTTCACTTAATTTATACGACTTCACGGAAACAGTTTCGAAACAAGACTTCGGTTGCCAGTTTTCTTTTTGAAACTTGAATGCCAACCAACATTCTACATGATGTAGGATAAGCACAGTTAGGTCAACAGTAGCTGAAATTAAATTACGTTGTTGTCAATAGCAGTTCAGAGCCGGGTCAAGTTGTCAAAATACAAAGCGATCATTTCTTTCAAATTAATCGATCACATTTATTGTCCGACGATAGCCTTCAACACTATTCACATTCTCATTTCCATTTCACTCCTGCTCCCAGGGACGTTTCTGGGTAGTTCAGACTCGGTGTGTGTCACAGTGAGATACTCAAATTTCCAAACTTTCATTTCAAATTGCTACCATAAAAAGTTTCCGACATTTGATGATCGGTTTTGAGAAGGAATTTTCTTTATAGATCTATGTACAAATTACATAATATTCGCTTGATATTTGGCCTTTTCGCCATAATTATGAGTAGACTTTGTAATTGGCCTAACAAAAAACTTCTTGTGGTACATGATACTGCTATATTGTGCGGGGCCGTCGAGAGGGAGGGGGGGGGGGGGTAGTAACCCCGGGGAACGGCGTTATTGGGAGCTCGCCGATTCCCGTAATTTCCTGAAGGTGGGATACTCGTGCGTGCGGCCCCTTCACTGCACGTCACATTTAAACGAGCATTGAAGGACTCTCACGTAAAAGAATCGTGCCTTAAGGCAATTAGAGAAAATCGATCGGCGGGCCCCGGTGTTCCAAATTGACACCATTTGTGTGCATTTACGAAAGCGCAATCTCGATGTATTGCTAGCTTACGCAGTTACAAACTTGGAACATTATCAACATTTTTGTTCTGCGCGAAAAAGAACTAGTGGGTCATACTATAAAGAATAAATGTATTTCAACCAAGAATCACTAGTTCTATATTTGCTTAGAACTAAATGTTTCCAACTTTTGAAATTTGAACCATAAAATTTCCAACTTTCAAAAATCAGGGTCCTCATTGGGGGGTGTAAGCCCCCCCCCCCCCCCCCCCCCCCCACGTCGGAACGTCACTAAGTGCTCTTCGTCTTTGCTGGCGAAGAGTAATCTCTTGCGCATCCCATTTGCTTTCATCCAGGTGAAAGGTAGTGGGATGCACAGGACTCTAGGCGAAGAGGTCATCCCGCACTTTAATAGCACAGCCAAACGGAACGCACACCTGGCACGCGTCACTCGCCAAATCGGCTTCAGAGTGACAAGAACCGATTTTGCCGGTTTCTGAGAATTTCACCCAAACAGGCCGCCAACAAAGTTATCCAAACTGCTCTCCAGTTTCCTTCTTAACCCTTTTGGAAAAAATAATTTTGTACGCCGCGTGTCCTGGTCATATCTTGATACACCCAAACCGGCCTCTCGACTCAGCAATTTCATTCAAACCCAGACCGGTCATTACATTATTCTATAAAATACACCTGCAACTAATATATTTTACTGATATATTTTTCCAGTTTGTCATGCCCGTAAACTGAAATTATTTACTCTCATTCAAGAACGTACCCGGGGGGGGGGGGGGGCACTTAGATTCGCTTCTAAATTCATTCGATTGGTTTACCCATTCGTTTGTGTGTTTTTTTTTCTTTCTTTGGGAGCATGTATTCCCTCTAGATCATACTAGCATGCCTAACACTCTGTAAAAGTGCGCACGCGCGCGCGTGTGTCTGGGTGGGTGGGTGGGTGTGGGGGGGGGGGGGGGGTAATGCAGAAACCTTAGATACACTGCCCCTCCCCCTTCCCCCACGCACTTTCAAATTGCTCCCCGGCGCCTGCAAAAGCTCGGGGTTTTCAAGTTATATACAGTAGGTTTAATATATGTTCCCATATATTTAGTATCCCGTTTGTATCTCATTCATAGTTTTGGGGGTTTTGGGTTTTTTTTTTTAAATATCTCGAAGCAAATTCTCAGTTCAATACTGAGTCTTGTATTCGTCGTTCTGTCATTTATACTCCACGCCAGCATTTACCGGCTCTGGAAGTGTGAAATCTTACCAATATTTCTCCATTAAAAACCTCAAAATATCCACTCAGGTGCAAGGAAACGAGGGTTTGGGGACCCTGAAATTCACAATTTTCCTACCCCGGGCCCAACTATGATCAGCCATTAGTAGCGAAGGCCCTGCTTCACCCCATAATAGATCAATAGCCACCCTCTTGGCGAATTTGTGGGTCTGCTATTTAGCTACATGCCTGCCCCTTCCATAGCGTATTTAGTTACAAAAATGGTGTAACGTCTGCTTTTACGTGGGGGATTATGTGCGGGTTGTCTTACCCCCCCCCCCCCCCCGGCTCTTCGCTGCCTTTCCCACTCCCACTCCGAAGATCGACCCTGGTTGCAGGCCTGTGGACCACGGCTTTATAGATTCATCTCTTACGAGAACCGCGACAAATCAGTGGCTGGCCAAAAAGTTATTATTATTACTATACATAAAAGAGTGTGTCTGTCTGTTTGTCTGTTTATGTATGCAAGCAACCGCTGCATGAATTCAGATGAAATTCGTCATCAGTGTTCCTTGAATCACTGGGAAGGTTATTAGAATTGAATTAGGCCTCATCAGTTACTTATAATTATACTTACTTACTAAACATTTGCGGGAACACAACTGAAAATTGGGTAAGTTAGCTATAGTTGCAGAAAGGTGCCCTTAAACTACAGCAAATATGTTCAGCATGAATGTTTCTTTGGAGTCTGCTAGATATTTGGTCTGCCTGTTGCAGTCCATTGAAATTTAGGGACCCACAAAAGTTAAGAACTCAACAAATTGTTATCATGTAAAGAAGCAAAGCACAAGAGGCTATTTAAATATAGCCGTGAGTTTATGTTATACCTTTTGTAGTTCACTGAGATTTACACACCCGATGATTTAACCCTTTACCCAACGCAGACGATATCAAAATTTATTATTTTAAATATCATTTTTTCAAATTTTTCAAACAATTTGAACAAAACCATATCATGTGACCCCTCATTGGAACGAGCTCAATGAGCTCGTTCCAATGAGGGGTCACATGATATGGTTTTGTTGAAATATTTAATTTTTTCAACTGCTCAATTTGCATATTACGCGGGCGGATGCGGGCGATTCGTTAGATAATGGGTTAAGAACTTAACAAATTGGTGCTTAATTGAGCCTAAAAATTCATAAAATTATAATTACGAGCTATCTATACTGCCATATGCGTACGGGAATTTTTATTTCTGGGTGGGGTGGGGGAGGATGTGGATCTGAGGTCCACTTCATCCGAAAGAATCCTGAGCTGAGTGCCCGAAAAAATACTGACTGCCCCCCAAAAAATTATTTCACCCCCAAAACGTGTTTTGGAACAAATTGTGTCTGAAAGAGTCAACTTACAGTAAATAATGCGGTCCAACTTGATCTGACATTGTCACGCTATTCCACAAAACCAGTCTCATCTTCATATAGTTCACCACCTATCGTTAGATTCTGTAATGCAGTAAAATGGGCTATTTCTCTGCGTTGAAAAAGGTAACATGTGGTTCGCTTTTTCAACGCAATGCAATGTTGCATTCAACCCGGCTTGTGCGCATATGTAAGCTTTCGGAACTTACAGGCTCCAAATTTACCAGATTCTCACATCGAAAGGATCACCTGACAAGCATAAAAAATGTATACGACTCATCAACTGAAGATACGAGCGTATACAATTGGGCGTATAAAAAAATCGATAAGGTGACATTATATTTTGAACAGTTTTAGTAGCACCGAACCTCCTTCGTTGTTATGGTTGATAGTTTCTGGTGTGGAATTGAACGCCGAATCTGTCGATCTATGATTTTAACATGTTACATTTGTGCGAACATGTGAAAAACGATATTTGAAGGAGAAATTTGCCCGAGAAATTCATTTTCCGAGATGATCGGCAGATGTTTTTTCATACTACAAGAGTCGATTTTTCCATTAAGTTGTGTCGTTTCATTGTTAAATATTGTTTTATATAACATACTTACTGATTTTGCTTTCTTCGGTCATTCCTTTTATTAAAAAAATCTTGTTTTCGGTGATCTTGGATACGCTGTGACTGAAACTTTGAGATAAAAATAGAAATATCTCGCCTCGCTTATCTCCACTTCCGGCTAAAGGTTTATACGGTTTATACCCCGTGAAATTTTAATGTAGCACCGGGTTGTACCCTATGCTTTATTAATTAAATGTTTGTTGATTATTCCTATAATTAGAGTTTGAAATCTAATATTATTACGACCGTGGAAATATTGCCCATCCGTGGAAATTGACCAGTCCACAGCGGCCGTACTGTACAACCGTAAATATTGTCAATTTCCACTGAAGTGATATATGCAATGGCAACTCGTCTGTTAACCCTTTACCCAACGTAACAGCTCTATTCACAAAAATCGCCAATTAATTTTTATTATTTTTTTCATTTTTTTCTCAAAAACATAGGTTATAAGCCCTCTTTGGAACTGGCTCGTAGAGCTCGTTCCAACGAGGGGTCAAAACCTATGTTTTTGAGACAAAAAAAAGAAAAATATTAGTTATTCAAAATTTTGTTTGCAAGTGTCCCCTGCTTTTCATGTTAGGTAAAGGGTTAAATTGAATTAATAAATAGGCGGCCTATTCCAGAACAGAATCAAAGTAGTTTCGGATTTATATCGTCCTTGAACTCGTCTCCTGTCAACAGTTCATGCAAAGACACTAAATTGCAGAAGAAGAGTTCAGAAGGAGACGTTATGCAGGATTTTGAGAACATATCAACGATTCGAAAATTTCCAAACGGGCTGGACTGAAATCGAATTGAATTGATTCATACGGACGATTTTGAATCGAATCGAATTTCGAATCTTCGTAAGGCCCTAGATTCTAGTTGACTATCAGTACTGTTTGGGGGATTTTCTGCTGATGGGAGTCGACTTCAAGCAGTTGGGTACCAAGTCAAGGAATCTTTCAAAAGATATTTACTGACACGTATACACAGAGAAGCACATTTGGTACGATTACGGGTTACATATATACTGGAATATGGCTTGCTGAAGGATCGGTGGAAGGTCCAATAAATTGCGATAAAAGTTAACATCTCACGACTGGGAGACGATGCTATAAAAAAAAAAACAACAAATTTTGAATAACAAGAATGTTTCATTTTTTGCCCAAAAGACTTAGCTTATGACCACGATCCCTCATTGGAACGTAATCATCGAGCTCGTTTCAGCGAGTTTTTTTAGATAAAGTCTGAAAAATAATAGAATTCGAAAATCTTTTGTGAATTGCGCTTGCGGGGTTTTTCCGTAACGCTCTAAAAGCGAGTCATGTCGCGCTGTCATGATAAATGGAAGAACATGTGTTTTGAGACAAGAAAACAAACTCAAACAAACCCACTGGAGCATGTTGCACTTCGGTCGTGGCATGAGGTGAAATGAGGATGCGTATCTTGTCACGACGACGGATAATGTTCAGTGGAAGACATATCAAAGAGAGATCTTGGACAGAATTCGTGTTCTTCAATAATCCTCTCTTGACAAGACCGTTAATCATAAAAGAAAATGCCTTAATACCTCGAGAACTTGCCGTTGCTGATTTCTAACCTACAGAAGCCATCACTATGACATCCATCCATCCCCCCTCACCCCCCCCCCCTCCCCCGCCCGATAAGAGCTCCGGCTTCAATCCAATTTAGCACTTAGCACATCTGGATTGTGATTGGGTTGTCGAGTACGTCAGATGATGTCACTCGTGTAGAATCTGGATGCACAGAGAATAATGTGACAAACAGCGACAAAACAATTGCCTAATTCAAGTGATGAGGAGGTGCTACAGGCTGTCTTCCGCATCGATGGTGTTTGAACGCAATATTGATTTTTCCTACCGGTCCCAGCTGCCGTTCCAGAGACTATGTTCAGGTGCGGAACAGCCGTGAAGATCTTTGAAATGTCATCATACTTTCGAGCTGAAACGGTTAAGGGGTTTTCTTGATCGATTAATCACGCGGATTAACTTTGATTAACCGATTAATCACTTGTCCAAATATGTATCTGAATAAATGCCATACCATTGATGATTTACAGCATGAACCCTTTACCCAACGTAACAAACAAAACCGACTAGGCCTATTTCCTAAAATCTCCATTCAAATTTATTATGTTTTCAAATTTTGTCTCAAAAACATAGCTTATGATCCAGCATTGGAACGAGCTCGTTGAGCTCGTTCCAATGAGGGGTCATAAGCTATGTTTTTGAGACAACTATTGACTTTGTTTTAGTAATTCGTGAATTTATTTTGCAAGTATCGTCTGCGCACGCAATGGGTAAAGGGTTAAGAATGACCATTTCCAGCTACTGATGCAGTATGATGATCTTGCAAGTAAACAAGTATGTCAGCAAGTAACTTGCATGCTTTACTCTGTCTCATATAGTTGATGTGAGTCAGTGTGACAATGTTTGCCTGTTTTGGAGCAAGTTTGTTCCTTTGTTAACCCATATAATACAGTAGTTCAAAAGTAACTGTTAATCGATCGATCAATTACTTTCTGGATCGATCAAGATGTTGATCATTGATTAATCGATTAATCGGTTGACCGTTACAGCTCTATCATACTATAGACTTAATCACATAACATTTTAATGTCATATACTTCTTTCTACTCTGGATCGAGCGAGAAGCAATTAATGCTTGTTTGTTTATTGGGTTTTAACGATCATTACAACGTCACATCGTGTCGGACAGTTTTAAGGGTGGAGGAAGCCGGAGTACCCCGAGGGAACCTCCGAGCAGAGGGTCCAAGTGTCGGATTTTCCAACTTACTAATCCTGCACAAGCAGTATTAGCATCGGTTGAAGGTAAGTGCACCCATAACGCGCAGCATGTATTTGTACCCAACATTGTATTTTCCACAATTGTATTTTCTAGTTTTTACTTTAAATAGATTGAAATGAATCAATAGCATTTTCAAAGACGTGGAAATTTGCCACTTGGCAAATTGCCATATCTTTTAAAATGGTAATCATTGATTTTAGTCAGTTAACCCTTTACCCAACGTAACTGTAAAAACCGGGCTGCGTTATTCGGCAAAAATGACCATTCACTTTTTCATTATTTTGTCCTTTTTGTCTCAAAAAACATAGCATATGACCCCTCATTGGAACGAGCTCGTTCCAATAAGGGGTCACACGCTATGTTTTTGACGCAAAAATTGGTTATTCAATAATTTTGTTTGCAAGTGTCGTCTGCTTTTCGTGTTAGGTAAATGATTATATTAACAGGTAAAAAAATACAGTTATTGAAAATACAATTGTAAAAGTGTAATTGTATGGCTTCCTGGGGTGTTCCTTTTGGTACTATCCAATAAACGATAATAAAACAATTATATTGCACAAACTACCTTTTATTTTTGGCTGAATATGGAGGTCAGTACTGTTATCACGAAATCGGCATTGTTCATGATCAAATCGAGATTTTACCCTTTAAACCCTGACAGTATATTCTCTGCCGGTGTGACAGGAATGATAGTCCGTAGGAAAATTAGTCCCTATGGACTATTATTCCGCGGAATTATAGTCCTAGGTCTAACATTCCTAGGGATAGTAGTCCGGCGGACTACTATTCCTAGGAATGTTAGACCTAGGACTATAATTCCGCGGAATAATAGTCCAGAGGGACTAACGTTCCTACGGACTATCATTCCTGTCACGCCGGTTCAGATTCGTCAAATGGTAAAGAGTATATTCGTTCCGTGGGGGAAGGCCTTGGGGCTGCACGTTGAAAATCTTGATTGGCCTACCACACAAATTCACGAGAAGCGGTCTACTTTATAAACTTCAGTAGTATCACGACCCTGGACCGGAAAGCCGTTTTTTTCGGATTCAAAGGGTTAATCACGACACATTTATAGCATGAAGTGGGTCGATATTTTCTAAATAAAATAGAGGGAAATCAAGATCACATCAAGAAAAACGTTCACAAATAACATCTCAGATTCAGTTTTCTTTCATTTCTTTTTCGACGAGTGATACTCGACAATATGAAACGAGAAAAGCGGACTGGGAATTTCGCCGAAATCCTCTGTCCGCTTTTGTGATAACAGCTATGTATAGTGTAATGTGATATAAAGAACATAATAAACAGAGCTCTTTTAAATAAAACCCGCATGGGGGAATCTAGCAATGAACTGGATGGCACATGAATAAACGTTGAACAAGAATAGAGGAATCTGAATGGGATTGAGATAATTGTTGAAAAATCCCTGAACTTAGGTTCGCTTGCAAAAACCATGTTCAACACTTGTTATACCCCGCGTTATAAAACCTCACAAAGCAAATTATCAGATCTTTTCAGGTCCCTCTTCGAAAAATACCTTGTAATATCTCAATAGAACTTCCGGACAGGCAAATCGCTATGCATGGGTTAGGCCACTCCCCGAGAAGTCCGAATACATATTATGAATTTAAGAGAGTTGTTGACGCGCTGAGATTGCCCAGAGATATGGGATATATATTTGAATTATAATCTTAAATATGCTCCAAAATACTGAACTAAATTATGGAGAAATCAGTTGGTTTCGGTGTTTACAAAAAATAATAGTTCGTGAACGGGCGGATGTGGTGTACGCGAGCGAGCTTCAGCGCGCAAGTACTTTACCAAGAGTACCCGTGAGAAAACTGTTTCCCGCAAAGATCGAAACCAATTGATTATCCCGTTTATTACATTCTGTTTATTTCAAATACGCAGCAAAACATAAGAAAACAAGAGAAATTATCCACAATTTTACTTCTAAACAGCTCTAAAAAACACGCGCATGAGTACATAAATTTACGTCTTAAATTTCCTCGCCTTACAAACTTTGATGGCGAAGAGCATTTTAGTGTTACAATTTCCGTTTCATGTGCGTGACAATTAAAGTATTCGGGAAAATGACATTTCGTCAGATCATTAAACTGTGATACATGGATGGGATCGACCTTGTTAACAACTTCATTAGTACTAGGAAGTAGTACAGAAGTATACAGAAGAAGTCTCCTTGGCTACGAATCGAAATTAAGTATTTTTATTGTTTACTAATCATATATATTTCATTTTCAGGTTATTTTATTCAACTTTGTGGGGAGGTAGTTTAGTATAGTAATTGGGACAAAGTTAGGAGGCCTTAAATAAAACTGTGAGCGCTAAGTTGTCGAACGGTTCGTCGTGTTGCCTTTTGTCGCGTGTTTACAATTTTCCCTGTCCGATCGCGTAATTTTGTCTTGATGATGGCGAGCAGGTCTGTTCAGACGGAGGTAAGTATGGAGGTAAATACGTGTAATATCGCGGTCCAGGTCAACGGTGCCAACGGAGTAAGTATTGGTGTGCAGACAGAGGTCACTGGGGGTGTCAGTCAGAGCCGGGTTGGTGGGGCCACCGATGGCGATATTGGGCTTGAAGTTTGTAAACAGTGTTCTATGATGTATGGGGACTGTCGCTCGATGGGATATGGAGAGGTATGTGCAAACTGTCAGGAAATCCTCCGCCTACTTGAGACAATTGTTAAGTTTGAGGGGGAGATTGCTGATGAGCTGAAGGGAAAACTTGGTAGGGCGGGGCTGTCTGGAGTTACGCCTGTGAAAGTGGCTTTCCGAGAAGGATGGAAGGTTGTCGGTGGTTCCAAGAGGAAACATGGGGGTAGAACCTTTGATGTGAATGAGGTAGGTGATGAGGTGGGGGCTGCTAGAAAAGTACGTAGGACAGATGAGGGGGGCCCAGGCCGGAGCAATGCTGTAAAGCGTTTGGCGTGGACTACCAAAAGTGGTAGGAAAGGGGGGCCAGAGAAGCAGGTAGATAGGGGTGTAAAGTCCAAAGGCAGTGGGGAGTGCAGCACCAGAAACAGATTTGATGTGCTCGATTCGGAAGAGACAGAGGGGGAGATGGAGGTAGTTGCAACAGATAGTAGCTTGGGGTCTAGGCCAGGAAAAAGGAGGAGGGATCCGGGGGAAGACCAGGGGAGTAGTCCAGGTAGCTCAGGGCCTGGAAAGAGACGGAGGGACAAGGATAGGAGTAATCCTAGGTCAAAGATACCGATACCGATATTGAGTCCGAGTGGGGCTGTTGGAGAGGAAGAGGACGCTGTAAACAATAGGAGACTAGAGGAGATAAATAGGGCGAGGTCCAAAAGTAAGTGGGTGGTTGCGGGAAGTAGCATAGTTCGGGGGATCGACAAGGTTGTCTGTGGTCCGGACAGTAAAAATAGAACAGCTCTGTGCTTTCCGGGGGCTAAAGTGGAGGACCTGAGGGATAGAGTGGACGGTATTGTAGCTGGGTCGGGGCCTGATCCGGTAGTGGTATTACATGTGGGGTCCAATAACATCAGGGAGAGGAAATCAGTTCGTTTGGTGGACACATACAAGGACCTAATTAGTAAGCTACTTAGCAGGAATGCTCGGATCATCGTTTCAGGGGTGCTCCCCGTTATGGGTGGTGGGAATGAGAGGAACTCGCGGATTATGGCACTAAACAAGGAGCTGGAAGAGCACTGCAAAGACTTGGGAGTACATTTCATTGACCACTGGGATTCATTCTGGGGACAAGGAGAGTTGTATGGGCGAGACGGATTGCATTTAAGTAGGATGGGTACAGACCTGTTGGGCCAAAAAATCTTACAGGTGGCTGGGCCTTTTTTGGAGAAAAGGGGGGTAGGGGACCACAGCCGGTAACCCAGAGTGGCACAAATGCTGGGAACATGGGAAGAACAACAAACATGCACAATACAGGGACATACCAGGGTTATAATAATGTGCCAGTGATGACAAAAAAACAAAGATTCATTAAGTTTGGGTACTGCAACATCCAGGGTCTGCACAAGAAAGTAAGCGAAATATCAACAATGATGGACGAAGGAGACTTCGATATAATGGGTCTAAGTGAGACGTGGATACGACGGGATGAGCGGGTTGATCAGATGAAGGGTTGCGTGTGGATAGGAGCTGGGCGAACTGAGGGTCAGAAACGGGGTGGGGGTGTTGGCATCTACGCTAAAGAGGAATTACAGCCCTCATTGATTACAGATCTCACAGAAGCAAGGACTCAGATTCCAGTATCCAACGAAATAGTCTGGGCAAAAATCAAGTTAGGAAACAGGAGTGTTGCCGTTGGTGTTGTATACTTAGCAGTGGAGGGAAGTAAGCCCGAGTGGAATGATTCAATATATACAACTCTTAGATCGAATATCACAGAGCTTGGGAGCAGAGGGTTCAGTATTGTCCTAATGGGGGACTTCAATGGGCACATCGGGGATAAGGAGGAGGGCATACAGGGAGGTGATAGGAAAATTAACACGAATGGGAGGAAGATGTTGGACCTATCAAAAGAGCTTGGTTTAAAGATCCTGAACAGGGATGCGAAATGTAAGGGTAAATGGACCTGGGAGAGGAACGATAAGAAAACAATAATTGATTATATACTCACTGACATTAGCGTATGGAGGGAGGTTATAGATGTAGAAATAGATGACGAGGGAAAAAATGACTTGGGTAGTGATCACAACCTGATAACAGTTAAGATTATGGGCAAAAAGACGAATAGAGACAGAAATACCTTCAAGGAAGTTTGGGGACTAAAACAAGGAGCCGACTGGAAGCAGTTTCGGGAAAAACTAAAACCAAATCTTGAATATATACCTAGGGATGCAAATGTCCAGAGTATTTCAGATGGCATAGTAAATAGCCTAACAGAGGCAGGGAAGGAGTGTATAGGAAGGGTGAGGGTCCCAACGAGAGAGCTTGGATACAGGGTTAACGAGGGACTGAAAAAGGCTATAAAAGAAAGGAAGGTAAAATGCGCTGCTTACAGAAGAAGTAGGAAGCTTAAAGGGGTGGATAACAATGACACGAGACTAATGAAAGGAGAATGAACTGGCACGGAAAAAGGTGAATGAGATAAAGAATAATAATAGGAAGGAGCGCAATTGCAGTCTTGCCAGAACAATAAAGAAAACGGGGGGTTCGAGCTCAAACGTATTTTGGAACTGGGTAAATAAACGGGGGAAAAGTAGTGTGCAGAGTATCAAAGTGGATGGGGAAAGTACAGAAGATAAAGGCCGTATCGCTTCAGAGTTAGTCAAGCACTGGGAAAAGATAAACGATAGGCGATGGGGCAGTGGGTCCCCACCAAAAAGAAATACACTGGTGGAGGAGAACCTATCCAATCGTGTATGTAGCGAAATAACGGCAGAAGAAGTGCGGAACGTGGTCTCGAAATTAAAAAATGGTAAAGCGGGAGGGACTGATGAAATTCCGAACGAATTCCTCAAAAATGGAGGGGAGGCACTTATTGAAGTCCTGACAAACCTTTTCAACCTGGCTCTGCGAAAGCAAGAGGTCCCCAGAGAGTGGAGGGAAAGTAAGGTGTCGTTCATACACAAAAAGGGGGATAAGGAAGTTCTAGATAACTATAGGGGGATATCAGTTAGTAGTAACCTCGGAAAAGTATTCTGTAAGGTCATATACGGTAGACTAGAGGAAGTTATTGAAAAGAAAGGTTTTTTAGGAGAAATTCAAAATGGTTTCAGGAAAGGACGAAGAGTCACTGATCACCTATTTACACTCACCCAACTGATAGAATCAACAAAGGCTGAAAAGAAAAAGATGTTTCTGGCATTTCTAGATGTGAAAAAAGCGTACGACCGAGTGTGGAGGGAAGGTATGTGGCGAAAGCTCGAGGGCATCGGACTGGGGGGTGACTTTGTGGGAATCATGAAAGCACTGTATACAGATGTGCAAAGCCAACTCAGTCTAGGGAGTATCACTACAAAACGAGTCCCTATGGATATAGGCCTCAAGCAGGGGTGTATCTTTTCACCGATTTTGTTTGCATTGTATGTTAAAGATTTAGGGGACGAACTAATTCAGAGTGCGGAGGGGGTAAATGTTGGAGACATAAAGATACCAGGCTTATTCTTTGCGGACGACATGGTGTTAATGTCTAGAACTGAACAGGGGCTAGAGAAACTGCTGGAAATTGTTGGTAGATATGGGAACACTTGGCGGCTCGAACTAAATGAAAATAAAAGCAAGGTAATACCCGTTGGACGCTAGGTAGATATGACGAAGAGATGGAGAGTGGGGGAGTTCTCAATCCCCGAAGGGGAAAGCAAACAAATCACTGTAGGAGAAACGGGAGAGTATGAGTATCTAGGGGTAAGCATAAATATAACGGGAAGAGGGGTGTACAGAAATTACTCAGCCAAACTGATTCTGAAGGGGAAAAGAATTCTGAACCAACTAAAACTTTTAGGGAAAAATAGTTTCAACAAGGTCTTTGTGGGGAAAACACTGTGGGAGAGGGTGGGTTTACCAAGTATAACGTATGGCACGGACGTGATTCCATTAAACCAAACCGTTATTAAGAAGTTGGAAAATACTCAAAATGATGCCGGCAGATGGATAACAGGGTCGAGTAATGCTGCAGCTTTGGAAGCAGTAAGGGGGGAGCTTGGGTGGATGAAAATCAAGGACAGGGTAGATTTGGGAAAACTGTGTTACTTTAACTACTTGAGAAACCTGCCTGACAACCGGTGGTGCAAATTGATGCTCGATACCATTTGGAATTCTAATATAGAAACGGGGTGGTCAAAACATGTGAGGGAACTAATGGACAATTACTCTATAGAGGTCACAAACATAGAAGTAGGAATGAAAGAAGGCAAAAGGTTTGTCAAAGAGAGAGTCATGGAAGATTGCAATCGAAACTGGCGAGCAGGGGTTAGCGTGAAAAGATCACTGCAGGGGTTACAATATAAAGAAAAGCCAGCTTTTGAGAAGTACCTAGATGGCACCTTTGGAGGGTCACTGCTGTTCAAACTGAGATCAAGATCACTGGAGCTTCGGGGAAAAATTGGGAGAGATGGGGAAAAGGGATGCCAAATGTGCCACTCTGGCGTAGTGGAGACCCTGGAACATTTTCTCTTGGAATGCCCACAGTATATACCTCATAGAATAAAATTTACTGGAAGAATAATGCAGAAGTGGGGTGAAGAAACAAAGGATAGATGGCTGAAGGGGGACACGAGGGAGAGGGTAGGAATGCTTATTGAAGAAATTGAAAAAGAGGAAGTGAGGGACACTATTAAGCAGTTTATATCTGAATGCTGGGAGGAGAGGAGGGGAAGAGGGGGTGGGGTGCAGGGGGAATGATGGCCTTCTCTTATGAGGACCGCGACAAATCAGCGGCTGGCCAAAGAGTTATTATTATTATTAGGATTGGGAGGGACTTTGAATAATTATGCAGGTACAATTTGGATATTTAATGATCCGGAAAGTAAACAAAAAACCTTAACAGGCCCACAGGTGTATCATCGGAGAAGTTGTCGATCCTCAGTCACATTTTACACCTCAAAGAATTTCATCATCGTTGCTGAATCGACAGCAGGTAAGATTTGTCGACTGTTGGAGTTGGTAGTGTTATATTGTTTGTAGTCATTCTCATAATAATGAAAGGTGTATTCAGATACAGTCGTGTTGCCACTAAAAATAAAATCCGTTTGTTTCTGCAAATTAGATTTAGCAACAATTGTTGTTGTCTGATTAGATTAATGTTGTACCAAGCACACAGCCTTGTGCTGATGATGTTTGTCACCGACTGTTCCTATCGCAGGAACAAGAGGTAATGGCTTTGACATGCGTGGAACTGTGGCGCCGGTGACCGGTCTCGAGTCAGATGACACTAGAGCATCGGAAATCATTCTTTGTTGCTCCTCATTTAATCGACTGTAATGTTTCGCACATGAAATATATTTGCGAACAATAATTTGAATAGTGCACAATTTGCTAGCAGTCTCATTTCGTTGGATTTTTGCATCAGTTTTTTTCCGATTCATGACATACCTCCAGCTCGATTGGTAACTATTACATAACCGCCTTGACCAATTCGTGTGTTTTTTTTTGTTTTTAACCCTTTGAACCCTGATGATATCTTCCATATCAATTAAATGGCGGTAATTGGAAGAGTCCATAATCATTATTTGGGGCCTTGGGGCTGCACGTTGAAAATAGTCATTAGTCTACCGTATACATTCACTTAGCAGCCATCATACTTAATGGATTTTGGAAGTATCATGTTCCTGAGCGGGAAAACGGCCTCTCGGGTCCAAAGGGTTATGAATGATCGAGCATTCTTATAAGAATTACCGGGAAATCTCTTATATAAAATAGGTAATAGTTCTCAATCGAGGTGGAGGTATTTCATGAATTTCAGCAACCTATCCAGTGCATTAAGTGAAACGGAGCCGAATAGCGGCGAGGTGGTACAGCACGGGAACTACTGGCAATTAACTTACACTCTGCGAGGTTGGCAATTAACTTGGATGCTTGGAGTTATGAAGGCCATGAGATGACCTAGTAGCCACAACTATCCTCAGATAGCTATCATCAGATAACTAGCCTCCAAAAGGTATCGTCCTAAAGGAATTCCAAAAGGTATCTTCCCATGCTACATCACCATGCTATGAGGAATATGAGTCGTAAAGTCGTATGTGGAGTATCTACTTTGAGCAACTGCTCGATAGTTTATTTGCTCGATAAGATTCTTGTCGTCCGAGCAGTGCCTGTTCTAGTCATTTCTCGATAACTCGTTTTCTCGACAAGATTCGAGTCGTCCGATCTCTGCTTGTTCTAGTGAAACATGTCCAGGAATAGTGGGAATAGGACAGCAAGGGTAGATAGAATACGAGAATTCTGGAAGAATTCGAGCCAGCATAGGCATTCAAGTTCAGTGGAGGGACGCCCCTACAGTCCTACAGCAGTACGTGCTACTCATTCCGACAGACTTGGAATAATCCGAATCAATAATGTCCATCTCGGTTGTTTTTGGAAGTTGTCGGGTTACTTGTGGTAACTGGATATACTACCATTCGATCGAACGTCCGTCCATACACATTCCACTATATTAGGGACCTTCCAGGCTATTAGTAACCGCGTATCCCATAGAAACCAAGATGATGGCTGCCAATATACAAAATGGACGACGGGAACACATGCAACCCTAAACAGGCACTGCTCGTCATGCATGCGAACCGACAATACGTCACAACATGGCCGTTTACACAGACTGCCATGACAATCCAACATGACGTCACTAGATGACATGACTATGGCGTCACATGAGATCCCCGATGAGACACCCCAAGCTAGAGGCGAAAGGCGCGATGAGATGACGATTTAATCGTGCACACCAGTGGATCGAAATTTCCCAGATAACGCTTTGAAATCGGCGGCGCAACAAGAAAAAGAAACCAAAAGAGCAACTTAAATGTATTGCTCTTGCCTTTTTATTTCAACAGTTGAGATTTTACAGTGTGATGGGGAGGACAGCGGGAAGAGAATGCCGATCGGATTCGTGAAAAAGCCGCATTCCGGTCTCAATTTTCTCTCTGCTTTTGTGACAGGCCAGAAGCAACGGAGGTGGCGGGAGGGCCAAATTAATAATTTAAAGAAACCACGATTTTCATTATGCAAAAATACGCTTATGTTTCATATATTCTTTGTATGAAAGCGCTCGTTATAAGTATATAACATTCGAACAGTCAGATATATTTCTGACATGATTCGTTTATTGTAATGAAGTATATTGAGTCAGATTTCTAGTTCATACCAACCGTGAACGACCCGGGTACACTTTAATTTTCAACTCTCGCCCCACATATCGGTAAATTTTGAGATCCTAGCTTCGATCCTGCTTTACTTGTGATCACAACTCAGGTCAAAATTTGAGGAAATCAGTGAGGAACGACGACAGAAGGAATACTAAAAATTATATGGTTGTTTGTTTATTGGGGTATAGCGACACTTTCAACAGCCGTGGTCAAATCGAGTTGCACACTTTTACGGGGGAAGAAAGCCGGTGTGTCCGGAGAGTCCCATGCACCGACTCTCTAACTTATTTACTTTGCACATGCAAAGTTAGCAGATGTAGGCAAATGCACCACCGTCGTGCTGCACGAATTAATTAATTAAAGGTCGCTTTTAGGGTCTTTGTCTATCTGGTGACCGCAACATGCGAATGAAGTCAAGTTTAGCGAATAGTTTATACACATGCTGCCCACTTTAGAGCACTTTCACTTTGAACAGACGTTTGCTCTGGTTTCAAAAATACCACATTAAACAAGCAGTGCAACCCTTCACGCGTCCCCACGGGTGAGAGATAATAGATATCAGGTATCATAAAGTGACTGTAACCGATGGCAAGGACGAGAAGAACGGTATGTGTCGGGTAGATGACATCGAGGTTTACGTACTGACGTACTGATAGCTCTCTCGTTTGTGATCAACAGTCCAACAAAGACGAATTAATCATTCCCCTTGAAAATGTTCGATCACCCTCTCAAACGTTTTTGCGAAAAAATTAAACTGTTCGGTTTCGGTTACATACAATAGAAAAATAGGGTCGGCGAGTCAGGATGTTTAAAAAAATATTTTATTATTTTATTGTCTCATACAGTCGATTAACAATTTACCCAACATAAAAGGGTCAAAACCGACCAGTCCTATCTACATAAATTGCGAAATGCAACTGGTTTTTTGTTTAAGTTTTTTGACTCAAAAACATAGCTTATGACCCCTCATTGGAACGAGCCCATCAGGCTCGTTCCAGTAAAATTCCATAAGCTAAGAAAAAATGAATTTATACTTATTCAAGAATTGTTGTATCACGTGGAGTCTACCCTTCAGATTAAATGAAGGGTTAACATGTATTGCCTATATTCGCAGTGTGCATGTATTTGACGCCAGACCTGTAAGTTTCTCCAGATATCGTTTTAAATAGATATAACTATTCTTGTAAAGAGATAATAAAAAGATAAGGATCGGGGAAGAAAATTGGGATTGGTCGGGAACCTGGAACCTTTTCATTTTTTTCCCTCAGGCTTGCATGAAACTTTTCTAACTCGGGTTCCACACGTTTTTGCTTAACACAAAAATCAATAGAGAACTGTTGGCTGCTTGTCTTCTGGACTTTTAAAAAGCCATATAAAGAGTTTACTTGGGTTAATAATAAATTACGGGTTTACCCAATTTTTCGTTGTTTCACATACATTCTTTTGATTTGGAACTTTTCTTTTTCTAAGGAGAAACCACAGGGTTAAGTTCAAAGACAGCACTAATAATAAGAAACGATGCTGAGAAAAAAAGCTTATTATTATTATTATAAGGAAAAGCGTTTGCACTTCTCAAAGGTGAGTGTTTGAGTTAAGAAAGGAATTTGTTGACGAATACATTTCAGTAATGTAGAATAGCACTTGAAAACTCTGACAGTTAGGTCATCTAATTGGTTACTGTTTATATCGTCACCTATACAAACAAGAGACAGCAACGTCAGCGCATGTTCTTAAACACTTCCAAAACAAAGCTCAAGATGGGTTACGGGAAGGTTTCATAAACACTTTATTCACCTAGCGTAAAGGCCAACCGACTAGAGCTATTCACAACAAATCGACATTCAAATATTTTGTTCATTTTTCATCTCAAAAGATAACTTATGACCCCTTATTGGAACGAGCACGCTGAGCTAGTCCCAATGAAGAGTAATAAGCTATGTTTTTGAAACAAAAAATTGAAAAGTTTTGTATTCAATAAATTTATTTCGAAGTGTGGCCTGCTGTTCGTGTTGGGTAAAGGATTAAATATTGGCGGGGCGAAACTCTAAGGGTTGAATAAAGGTAGGGTGGGCATTGCATATATAATTTCCACAAAGAAATGAGTAAATATCTGTCAACGACATTTGTGCATATTAACCCATGTTATTTGCACACCCATTTAACTCTTAACCCACTGAGTAATTTTAAAATATTTTTCATCAAATCTAGTCATGGCTGCTGTGAAGTCATGGATGCCTCACAGCAGCCATGACTAGATTTTTATAAAAAAAATCCTGAAAATTTGACATGAGAAAGCTAAAAGCTGTATTTAATTTACAGGGGAACATTTGGTTAGATATCCTCAAAATTTACTTATTTTAGTAACAAAAGACTTTCTGTTCTGGGCAGGAATATCAGCCAGCAGCATTCGAGGAGTTAACCCTTTACCCAATGTAGCGGCAAAAAACCGGCCAGCGCTATTCTCAAAAATCGCCAATTAACTTTCATTATTTTTTCATTTTTTGTCTCAAAAACATAGGTTATGATCCCTCGTTGGAACAAGCTCGTTCCAACGAGTGGTCATAACCTATGCTTTTGAGACAAAAAAATGAAACTAGAGGCTCCAAAGGGCCTGTAATCGCTCACCTGGAACTACATATAAAAATGTGATTTCCCATAGGCTTTCCATGGTAACCACGAGCTGCAATTGTGGCCATGTTTGCAACATTACATGCGGATCATTGGTAGAAGGCTTCCCAGTCCTCAATCACATGAAGTTTCAAAACATTTCACTTTGTAGTTTCTGAGGGGAACATTTTTGCAAAATTCATCAATCAGAATCAGTGAATGTCTCTGGTGGCCATATCTTCCAACGAACGGGAACAAAAAGAGGATCGTTTGTAGAGGGCCTCCTATGGACCATTTCTACCAAGTTTGGTTCACGTCGCCTCAGTTGTTCCAGAGAGATGAAAATGTGACTTCCCATTGCGTTTTCTATAGTAATTATAAGCCGCAATTGTCGCCATGTTTGCAACACAATCACCATTAAATGAGGAACGTTGGTAGAGGGTGTCCCAGTCATCAACCATGCAAAGTTTCAAAACATTTGGCCCTGTGGTGTTAGAGGAGAGGATTTTTCAAAATCCACCAATCAGAATAAAAAAATGCTTCTGACAGCCATGTTTTTCGATGCACGGTAACAAAAATGAGGAGCACTTGTAGAAGACCTCCCATAGACTATTCCTGCCAGATTTGGTTCACGTCGGTTCAGTAGTTCCAGAGAAGAAGATGAACATGTGATATCTCATAGGCTTTCTATAGTAACTATAAGCCACAATTGAAGCCATGTTTGCAACCCGATCAACATTAAATGAGGATCATTGGTAGAGGGGGTCCCAGTCATCAACCACGCAAAGTTTCAAAACATTTGGCCCTGTGGTTTCGGAGGAGAAGATTTTTCAACATCCACCAATAAGAACCAAAGAATGCCTCTGGCAGCCATGTTTTTCAACCCACGGAAACAAAATGAGAATCGTTTGTAGACTACCTCCCATAGACTATTCCCGTCATGTTTGGTTCACATCGGCTCAGTATTTCCAGAGAAGAAGATGAAAATGTGATTTCTCATAGGGTTTCTATAGCATCTATAAGCCGCAGTTACAGCCATGTTTACAACCGAAATCAGCATTAAATGAGGATCTTTAGTAGAGGGGGTCCCAGCCATCATTTGTGTGAAGTATCAAAAGATGTGACCTGGCAGTTTCAGAGGAGGAACTTTTTCAAAATCCACCAACCAGAATCAAAGAATGTCTCTGGCGGCCATGTTTTTCAACCCACGGGAACAAAATGAGGATCGTTTGTAGAGGACCTCTTATTGACTATCCCTGCCAGGTATGGTTCACGTCGACTCAGTAGTCCCAGAAAAGAAGATGAAAATGTGATTTCCCATAGGGTTTCTACAGTAACTATAAGCCGCAATTGAGGCCATGTTTGTAACCCGATCAACATTAAATGAGGATCGTTGGTAGAGGGGGTCCCAGTCATCATTTACGCGAAGTTTCCAAACATTTGCCCTTGCAGTTTCAGAGGAGAAGATTTTTCAAAATCCACCAATCAGAATCAAAGAATGCCTCTGGTGGCCATTTTTCAAACCCATGGAAAGAAAACGAGAATCGTTTGTAAAGGACCTCCCATAGACTATCCCTGTCAAGTTTGGTTCACATGGGCTGAGTAGTTCCAGAGAAGAAGATGAAAATGTGATTTCCAATAGGGTTTCTACAGTAATTATGTTTGTAATCCGATCAACATTAAATGAGGATCGTTGGTCGAGACGGTCCCAGTCATCATTTATGTAAAGTTTCAAAACATTTGGCCTTGTGGTTTCAGAGTAGATTTTTGAAAATCCACCAACCAGAATCAAAGAATGTCTCTAGGAGCCATGTTTTTCATCCGACGGGAACAAAATGAGGATCGTTTGTAGAGGACCTATAGACCGTTTCTTCCAAGTTTGGTTTACATCGGCTCAGCGGTTACAGAGTAGAAGATGAACATGTGAAAAGTTTACAGACGCCGGACGACGGACGACGGACGACGGACGACAGACGATGGACGACAGACGTCGGGCGACAAACGACGCCAGGTGATGAGAAAAGCTCAGATGGACTTTTAGGTCAGGTGAGCTAAAAATTAGTTATTCAAGAATTTTGTTTGCAAGTGTCGTCTGCTTTTCATGTTAGATAAAGGGTTAATGATCTTTTTTCTACTCGCATCTAAAATGCAACTAGATGGTTTTGAAATCGCAAAGCGAATTTCGAGAAGTCACGCAACGAAGCACGGCAGACGCCAATTTGCTGCTGCCAACAGGGGGCGGGGGGGTCTTCCAAAATATTCCGGACACAAGGCCTAAAATATTTTTTTCCACCTTTTGACCACCACCCACCCACCCACGTGCAAAACAAATATTTTTTTCCTCTGACCACTTGGACACCCACCCCACCACCTATATTTTTTCAGTGTATCACCACAGTGGGTAATGAAAAATTATTGCACTGAGCTTCCAGTTGTCAATCCTTGCCTTAATTTGAATCCTTATCGGATAACTGTTTTTTTCACATCTTTATGTTCTGGTGGTTCTAATACCTGCTGACAGAACTTTCAGTTGAGCATTTGTAATTCATGCATTTCAATAATATGCCTATATACACTATGGCATAGTGTATACTGGCATATTATTGAAGTGCGTGAATTACAAATGCTCAACTGAAAGTTCTGGGCTCAATTCTCTCATAATAATTATCATTCATGTGTTAAGTTCCGAGACTGAAGAAACAGTTTAAATTTAGTGAAGAAGTTTTAATTTTAATGACCTGACTATAGGCTAAGTGTCTAGGCTTGAGGTTTCAGCCAATTGTCATTACTCAAAAGATAGTTGATAGCGTAGGAAAGCTGAAAATCTGTCTCCTAACACTATTGTAAATCTCACTGTCCGTCCTGGTCCGTCTCAGAAAAAAATGTCAGCATTGATTTCTGCATATAACAGCATATAATGTAAGAATTAGACTACTTTTGTGAACATCAAATAAAGGATTAAAATAATCTTCTTTTGCTGCATAGTATTATGCTCAGCTACTCATCTATATACTCTGGCTCAGTCAGGGTCAGTTTTCAATTAAAATATTAACTGTAACTTTTTGTTTCATGTTTTCACGAGATAGCCAGACAAACCCTCTGTGAAAACCCTGGTACTATCACCACGAGCTTGAATTAAGTAAGTGGGGTTTTATATCAAAGATGCACAGTGAGAACATGTAAATTCCCAAATAAAGGCTAACAATTTCAGTTGACTGGAAAATGCTGTGTGAAGTTTGATAGCAGATAGCTGATATATTTAGGCTAACGGAAATACAAAGGTAGCGTTTGTAATGAGAGATGACCAAAATAGCCTACACTTTGATGTGACGTAAAAACGTGAAAATGGCGATAAAACGAAACACGAAATAAAATTCCCCATTTCTTTCATATATCTCACCATATTACCCCCCCCCCCCAACTCTTCAAGTCACCTCAGAGTTTGGTCATAGCGGTGGCAGACCATTTTAGATATGGTTTTCTGTGGAGAATATGTGCTCAAAATGCCGAAAGGCTGTGCCTCGAATGTAAAAGGTATTAAAACAACGTAAAATCGGCGTTTCTAGCATCAAAGAACCAGAGGATAGTGTGTTGAGTTTCATAGCTATGTCATATATAAATACGGAGCTACGTGAATCATTCCGACACGAGGTGACCCTGGCTGTCGAAAGTGTCGTTAAACCCCAATAAATAAATACTACGTGAATCACAAGGTAGCGCTTTCCCCAACATGTTGAAAGGCTGAGCCTCAAAATGATGTTGAAAGTAAAAGGTACTGAAAAAAACCGACATCGCAGGCATCGGGTGCGTAAAGTGGAAACGAAAATATACAAACGAAAATATACAACCGCAAAATTTCAAATAAAGAGAAAATGGTGTGTACAGTTTCCTTGTGGTGTCATTTATAAATAGAGAGAATCTTTAATCACAATGTCGTGTTTGTTACGAAATATGTCAAAATGGTCTAAATATTTAAGTGACGTAAACAAGTCAAAATGGCGGCAAATCGAAAACAAAAAAAGAAGAAAAAAAGGTATATCTTAATTTCTTGAGCTGCACAGCATACTAAATTTAACCCTTTACCCAACGTAACGGCAAAAACCGGCCAACGCTATTCTCAAAAATCGCCAATTAATTTTCATTATTTTTTCATTTTTTGTCTCAAAAACATATGTTATGACCCCTCGTTGGAACGAGCTCGTTCCAACTTGGGGTCATAACCTATGTTTTTGAGCAAAAAATGAAAAAATAAGCTATTCAAGAATTTTTTTGGCAAATGTCGTCTGCGTTTCATGTTAGGTAAAGGGTTAATAAAAAACCGAGGGAGGACACATTTTAAATTTTGACTCTATGACCCCCTCCCCCCACCACCTCCCTATGACGTCCACTCAGAGTTCGGGCATAACGGTTAGGATTTTGTAGAACGGCAGGACATTTTCAGGTATGATTTTCTTTCGAGATGAAATTCCCCAAATGTTGAAAGGCTGAGCCTCGAAATGAGGTTGAAAGAACACACCATTAACGTGTGTACCACATTTGGTCACTATAGCTTTACAAAAGAGTGGCTGTAGTGTGCTGAACAAAAAAGGAAGACTAATGATCCCACTAAATTTAAAAAAAGCATGGAAATCAAACACTCTCAGTGAAAAAGTGGTTATATTGAAACACTGTGCAAGTTACTTACTACTATTTGTTGATTCACTCCGGGCTCTCCCACACCCCCTTCTCTTTCCAGGAATAAACTAATGGGAGGGTGCCGGGAGGGGGTGGAACATTCACGTCCCTCCCAATTTTTGTAACGCAATTTTTTCACAAGCACGGATACGAGGGGTGGGGGGGGGGGGGGCACGGTGTTATCCGCGATAAAATATGAACACCCACTACCAGAGGTAGTGGGTGTCCATGTGTTATTGCGGATAATATCACTCTTCGTAGTGGATGGACACGTGTTACAGCGGATAAAACCACACCCCATGCAAACAGATATAGTTCATGCGCGGGTCTCCTGTGAACAGTCACAAAGTGCTTTCTGTTTTTCAAAATTTGAATGAGTATTTATTTATTTATTTATTTATTTATTTATTTATTTATTTATTTATTTAATAACACTTCCGACAGCTAGGGTCACCTCGTGTCGAACAGGTTTACGTGTGGAGGAAGCCGGAGCACCTGGGAACCACCGAGCATCGGCAAGCAACTGTCAGACTCCCCACTGAACAGTACAGCCGCTGTGGATTAGTGACTTTCCAAGTGTGGGCAATATTTCCACGGACACATTAATAGTAGATTCCAAACACTATTTTTTGGAATAATCATAAAAAATTTAAATAATGAAGCACCGGGTACAACCCGGTTTTTCATTAATTAAAATGTTTGCTGATAATGATTTTTATTACTTGGTGAACGCATGCGTGGACATCACAGCCAACGCGTGGATTACGACCAGTGCACGTCGACTGTACTGTACTAATTCCGCACAAGCACGGTTAGCACTGGTTGAAGACAAGCGCACCATTTACGTGCAGTACACCTTAGGGGTGTAAGGTAGTGATGGAAATTATTTAGGACCATGACTGAAGTACTTAACCCTTAATTTGGCGATTTTGTTGGTTGAAACTTCAGTTAATTGTCTGTTAAAAAATGCCGCATTAAAGTAATTGCTATTGTATATTATGGTCAGGGACGTGGCTATAGGCTTACGATTGGGGGGGGGGGGGTATAGGATAGCGAATTCCCAACTAGGGGGGACCGGGAGGGGGAACCCCGTCCCGGTCCCTCACCCTAGGTTGGAAATTCACTACCGAGAAACATTTTGAAAATGAAGCCATGAAAGGGGGCATAATATTGATTCTCGTTACTGAAATGCCAACATATTTATGATAAAATTATCAGGTTATTATTATTTGGTACTATTCTGGGAATTGAATACGTGCTAAGCAAATGCTCAAGCTGAGAACTTTAAGCAATTCACCTAACGTTAAATCAGATCTCATGCAGGAATGATCGATTTTCGATGTTTCATCATTTTGTAACTGTGAATGATGGAATTAACTCAGGGTAACGATTTTACATGATGTGATTTTCTTGAAGTGCATTTCGAGGATTTGTTTTATTACGATAAATAACGTATAATAGAAATCTCGTACCGATTAACATCATGCATACTTCTGAAGCTCGATATTGCGTACACTGCAGTTGTAAATAGTAACAGTTGGAATTTTTGAGGATTTGAAGTCGATTTGAAACCGAGTTGGAATTTTGGGAAGTGAAGGAGACATCAGCATCACCAAAGAATCTCTAAAATCCAGATAGATGGAATTTCCAACTACTCATGACTTGCCCCCCTAATTTCCAACTATAGGACATTTTTGGCCACCCCACCCCCCCCCCCTCCACTCCCCCACTCCCGCACACTCCTTTCGCCATGTCCCTGAACCGCAGCAAGAGAAAAAAAAAACAGAAAAAAGAAAGGGATCCATAAAAACTTCTCATACGCTTGACTGTCCTGAAGGGATAATGGAAGGTACATTTATTGAAATCTAGTCGTGTTTTTTTTCTTAATTAAACTTTAAATAAACTTACTTATTAGCAGCATCCAGATAGCGACAAAAGACAATAACAACATAAAGACAATTGTCTTTTTCTTTCTCATCTTCAACTGCAATTGCATGGCTTCGAAGCGCTTTTCCGGTCCGCAGTGTGTGTGTCAGGCTCATTAAATGGTTGCGAAATAATTTGCTTGCTATATGAATCCTTGAAGTGCACTTATGAGAAAATAGAGAGGTCGTGACTTAATGACTTTGCGATTCTGTTGATCCTATGAAATCAACCACATGTGCGGCGGAATTTTAAAAAAGACGTGACACAACGAATTGTTAATAAACGACCCTTTCCATCTGGTTTTCAAAACAGCGTTCAACAATTTTCAAACAATTACCGAATTTCATACATAAAATTCAAAAATTAAATATCTGCATTTCATTATTTTCCATGAAATTTCATAACATATCGTGAGAAATAATTTCATTACATGTATATACTCGAACACTGTTGATCTCTTCATTTAACCCTTTACCCAACGTAACGGCCAAAACCGTCCAGCGCTATTCTCAAAAATTGCCAATTAATTTTCATTATTTTTTCGTTTTTTGTCTCAAAAACATAGGTTATGACCCCTCGTTGGAACGAGCTCATCGAGCTCGTTCCAACGAGGGGCCATAACCTATGTTTTTGAGACAAAAAAAATGAAAAAAATTAGTTATTCAAGAATTTTTTGGCAAGTGTCGTCTGCATTTCATTATTTTCCATGAAATTTCATAACATATCGTGAGAAATAATGTCATTCCATGTGTATACTCGAACACTGTTGATCTCTCCATTTAAAAGGTGTTCTGTGAAATTAATTTATTGTCTTACTCCTTTGAGATTCTACATGTCAAGCGATCTTCGCAGAATAAAGGATTCACTTCCCCCGCAATTCCATTGCCTCAGTGTCCAGTGACAAGCTTGGAAATGGTCCGACTCGGACAAAGTGTTGTAGATCTGGATAGAGTTGGAGGGACAATCACGCAAAGATTCGGACAACAAAAGCAGCGAGAATCCATATAGATTCTCGTGCACCTCTTTTAGGATTCACGTGAAAAGAGTTGAGTGAATTAACCCTTTACCTAACATAGCGGAAACAATTTAACCTTACAAGACTGCCTTGATCTGAAATACCCTGTCACTTTGTCAATATAATTTTACAAATATGGCTGTCATTGGAACAGGCTCAATGAGCTGGTTC
>CM062296.1:373559389-373766514 GCA_031216915.1 Pictodentalium vernedei
GAAGTAGTTATTTACAATCGCGATGCGGACAGGTCGTCTGATTCGATTCGATTCAACTGAATTTTGAATCTGCAATTCAAACGATGACGATGCACGGACAATTATGCGCGTTATTGTCATCAGAACGATCTCTCGACGTATTTCTTTTGTGTAAATAGGTGATAAAATCTGGTACATGGGACAGTTAGACTTATCAGTGAGGTGATGATTCATTTGAAAATCTCAACTTTACGATTCGTCAGAAAACGAACGGGAAGGGGAGTGCCTTCAGAAATATAAAAAAATAAGTACACAAGCTGTATCATTTCCCATTTGAAGGTTGGTGAGCAAATGTGAAGTGCGAAACATTTCCTAGTCCATACCGAAATATGGACACTATTTGGTGATCGAGCATGACTGCACACTTTTTATCCCTTTCGCTTGCCAGGCAATTAGAGGGATAGTTGACAGTGTAAGTAGTCTAGAAGCCACGAAACCATACGGTAGGAGCCATGGAACAGTCTATGAGCTAACAACTAGTTTCTAGTAGTCTCCCATCTGTCCACGCTATCCCCAACACTCCCGAAACGTAGTTCACTAACCGCCTGACTTCAGTCCCCAAATATCAGTAGGTGCCATTGTGTTATAAGTTTTCGAGTCATATTGCGAGCTATATCATACGCACTTTTGGGTGTTTCAAATGTCTGACCATGTACCACATGTGCTCTGTCGGCGAAGACTGGCGTCAGCTTCGCCGAAGAAGTGTGTTGGTAGATGGACACAAATGGGAATAGAGCAGTCGGATTGGAACTATTAAGATTCACACGAGGACAGGGGTTGGAACCACAGAATGTTCAAAGTGGATCGAAGGCAGGAAAGAATGGTCAGAACAGGACACAAATTTAAATCTAAAAGTAGTAACACGATACACCGATTATATTTCAAGTGTTGGGCTCTTCGTCTCTACCGGTGTGTACTCTTGGTCACACAAACGAACCCTTTGCAATATCTTACTTTGTTAGCGACTTTATAGCGCTAAGTTCTATTCAAGATGGTAGCAGCGAAAAGTGGGTACTTGACTTGTCGTTTCTGGTAATTAGATATGCTCGCATCCAATCAAACATACCATCCCAATGCACCTCCACATTCACTTCATCCTAGCCCTTTCAGGGCCATACTAACCACGTAACACCATGATAACCACGATTGGCTTCCACTACAGCTTAAAACTAGGGGTGGGGTGGGGGTGGGGGAGCTAAGACTCGAATCAAACGTAATGGAATAATAGAGGCTATTTGTGACATAAGATTATGGTTTTGTAGTTAAGGGCCGTTATCGGAGGATTCTGCCTATGGTTTGTATAGTTTTCTATGAGGGGATAATGGCCACGAGGGTCATGAGGTTAGACCACAATGAAGGTTAACGTTTACCTTCCACCTATTGAGAGATACTTATGGTGTGGCGTTGTAGTTTGACAGGATAGTTACTGTAGGATATTGCCTGGTATTCGTGTTCGTACGTTCATCAGTAGAACGAGGTAATGACGTTAGAAGTAATAGAAGATACCGAACGTAAAACTGTAAGGATTTCGTAGTTGTAAGAAGAAGAAATAATACTTAGTACATTAGCAAATACTAAGTTAGTCATGGCGTGATCTATCAGCAGTATTGATAGAATCTACGACCCTATTGTCATTGTAGAGCTGGTAGTAGCGACAGGAGATAATGATAGCTATGGGAGATGGGAGTAATAATCGGATATAGTGTGGTAGAAATCGATAGTTGCAGGGGTAGAAGGTATTATTGAAAAAGGAGGTAGTGAGAAGGATAGCTAACAATGCAGTTGTTCGATAAAACAAGCAGCCATCTGCTATCTAGTAGCTAGGAGCTACGGAATGGTCTATGAGCAATGAGATAGTCCCTAGTAGTCCACAAATAGTCCAAAATAAGCCTCATCGGTCCCTAAGTTCTCAAAACATTAGTACTAGTCACCAGTCTGCAACCACTAACTGTCTTCATGTGCCCGGGTGCTATGTGTTTTGGGGGCACATTTCGACCTATCTCATCAGAACTTTTTGGCATTTTTGTGACATATTCGGCCAAGGGGCTGTATAGACATATATGGACTAAGAGGAATGGAGTGACTGGACTGAATCTACTAAAACTCAGTCGAGGACAGAAGTCGGCTTCAGTGATAACTAGGATTACGTTAAATGACTGACAGATGTCAAAACAACTCAAAGTAGTAAAACCTCCTATTCTATTCTTAGTGTGTGGCGTTGTCTACCGGATTACAATACGGACTATTCGGATCGACATACCCCTGCTAGTTAACGGCTATTCGGGATAGCAGCCTGGAAAAGTCCATTTTAGTAATTTATGGTAGATGGCGGGTCGTTTCGGTAATTTATATAATCGTATTCAATCCACCACATTATCTGAAACACTCTTATTTGAGCCATTCCGTGGTCATACTAGCCACGGGCCATCACCGAAATCAAAACAGCGGCCTCCATCATGTTAAGCCCACTATAAACACACGCTGCATACTGACACTGCGTATCACCATCATGATGACGTCACATCGTGTCTAGTTACGTGGGTTTCCGTGTCAATACACGTGACACCCCCCAAACACCGCGACATGACGTCAAATGAGATGGCATGACTGGCAGCGGATAGCCATATGGGTTTTTTCAGGGAGGGCGGGGGCGTGCGGGAACACTTGACAAGAGAGTTTTTTTCCGGGGAACACCCCTGGCCTTTGGGGTATAGGTATACTTAACACAGCACGGGGTGAAAAAATACGGAGAAGATGTTTTTTCTGACGCCGTTGGATTCACACTTTTTAGCCCCAATGAAATGATATTGTTATTTCACTGCTATACGACACCAGGTACAAGAAAGCGATGTACTGAAACAGAGAAACAGAATTAACTGTATCCAGTAAATTCGAGTGTGTCTGAAAATGGTGAGAGTATTAAAACTATATTATATGGACATAGAATTTATGGAGACTTATTTTCAGGACTAAAATATCTTAACGATTTCAGAAATAGGTTTTCATAAACAGCATTTAAAGATTTCTATACAGTATTCAGATACAATTTTCAAGAAACTGGAAATAACTTCTGTGCATAGCGTTAAATGTGTACTATAACGGAATCAGCAATGGATATTTTTGACTATTTTTCATGTAAACATACATGTATGGACTTCAAAAATGCATTAGCGGGTTAAAAAAATGTGATATCCAGATATTTTGAAAAATGCACTAAATGACCCCCGATTGATCTCAGTGACCTGGACCCATATTTTGAACCTCCATTGAGTTTTGACTGATTTGCTGTTGGTCCCAGATCCATACATCATACCATGCTTGAGATATGAGCGTGGCCCACTTTCATAACTTTTGTCCATGCCCATTTTTAGCTTAACTTGGCAAAGTCAAGATAAGCTATTGCCATCACGCGTGCGGTCGTCTGTGAGTCGGTGAGTCTGTTCACATTTTCCTTTAGCACAGGCTGCACCCCGTAGATCTTATCTGATCGTCAGGAAATTTCATATACAGGTTTGAGATCATGTCTAGATGAGAACGTCCCCTTTTGGTGACGAGAGGATGACTCGTTTTGGAATAACTTCACTGTAACTTGGTAACTTTCGTTGATATACATTAAGTGAGAGGGCAGGATACATTAACTATGAGGGCCACATTAACCCACCCCTCAATTCTTTAGTACAGTCTACATCTCATATTGTTTTTATTGAAAACATAGCATTCAAGGGACAGAAATTAACATATTCCCAATTATCACAATTTTTGTCTTATTTCATTATCCTTTTATAAACATTAAACATTATCCTTTTCATCAAACATAACACACAGACAAGTTAAGGTACAGTGTCAATGACACTTTGATTTTCGTCTAAAAATGGATATATGAAGTCCAGGAATGCATTGGGGTGGGGGGACAAAAAATGTGATTTCCAGCAATTCTGAAAAATGTACCCAATGACCCCTGGGTGACCTCAGTTACCTTGACCCATATTTTGAACCACCATTGCATTTTGACTCGTTTGTTGTTGGTCCCAGGTCAATACATTACCCTATGCTTGAGATATGAGCGTAACCTACTTTCAAACCCACTTTTTGTGTAAAAATGCATGTATGAACTTCGGGAATGCATTAGGGGACAAAAAATGTGATCTCATTTACCTCTGGTGACCTCAGTGACTTTGACCCATATTTTGAATCTCCATCGAGTGTCGATTCATACCATGTCTTAGATACGGGGGTGACCCGCTTTCAAAACTCCCCTACGGAAACCCTTGTCTCACCGGCCGGAATCTGAAAAACATAGGTGACCGAGAACTTGTGACTGTCTATCAGTATGCCGAAAATAAGCGAGATAGGTTTTTGGTCTATCGTGCGGACAGGGGTAGTGCACAGAAGACAAGAGAAAAAAAGAAGAAAGAAAAATAAAAAATTTAATTTAGTTTTAAAAGGAGCTCTCTGGTGGACTTTTGGTGATTTATTAGCATTCTTCGATTTAAAAAAAAAACTAAATGAGGATCGTTCTCAGTCTGACTCTCCCATCCCTCCCGGCGGCACGTATAAGGCCCCATGTCTGAACACCCGAAACAATGCCACGATGGCCAGCAACCATAAGGACAAGTCCATGTTTTTTGTTTTGTTTTTATGGGTGTGTGTGGGGGGGGGGGGGGGGGGGGGTCGGATTCCATAATTTATGAACAGAGGCCAACAATTCCAATTTTAACAACTACTTTATGGGGCTGATTGAAGATAGCCGATTTCCCTTGTGAACTGCATTCTTTTCAATGGGCTATTTACTTAATCACCACCATATGTGCAGTTTATAAGACAGCTACACCACTTTTTCATATCTATTACCATTTGGCCCATGTAGGCAACCTTTCTCGGGTTTTGCCTATATCTTTATGCGATTGTGCAAGAGGAATAAAACAAGCCTATATGAACCCTCCAGGTTAAATTTTGAAATCATTTAAGACTAATTACACTTTAACACACAAGGTCAGAAAGTCCCTTTTGACCCAGTGATGGTGTTTTGAATTCCGAACACAAACCTTCCATGGACATGTCCTTTTGATTGTTGGCCATCATGGAATTGTTTCGGGTTTTTAGACATAGGGTCTCGATACAACTAGCGTTGATGTAAAAATTGAAAATTGATATCCTTCCCACGTTCCCACCATCAACCCCCCTCCCCAAAAGGTTGTTCAGTTCATCACCAAAGGGGCATAGGGTAACTACTGTCCCCTCCCAAAAGACGAATAGGCCAAACGAAGAAATACGGTTTTGGCCTTGCGATGGCGCGAAATAAGCAGACGCGTAGACAGGGTATCAATATTTTTTTTTTTTTTTTTGGGGGGGGGGGGGGGGAGCAAAAGTAATACCTAACGGGACTAGTTCAGCAATCTGAGATTGGCGAGATAAAAGGCGAGCACAAGTAGGGGACACCTTCCTCGTTGGGCCGCTGTTGTCCAGTATACAATGTAATATGACGTAAGGGTGGTCGGACATCTCGTACGGGGCGATATCGCAGTATAGTATAAGCATTACATCGCCTGGTGGACCCGTTTGCTCTTGGTACTCCTAATCAACCTAATGCTTCATATTATCCCATGACTGGTTTTGGTAGTACTTAACGCTTGTGCGGCTAGTATTGTGAAGTGGGGTGAGGGTAAAGCATGGTTTTCTGGTGCGGTAGTACATGGTGCGCGGTGTGTACTCCTGCAGGTTCGGTGTTAGCTTTTGGTACCACTATCCATCTGGGGCGATGTGCTAGCCGACACATGTTATGGGTATTACGTGGTGCTAGCTCAAGCAGTAGAATGGAGTGGGGGTAATTCATGGTTGTCTTGCGCGGTAGTATAATGTGTACGGTCTACATCTCCAGTTAGTCTGCTGTTAGCATTTGGTACTACTAAACCCACTGAATGTATTTTACCGTCGGGGTTGGTGTAGGTAGTGTTGTAATGCTAGGTAACGCGGTATTACAAAGTAAGTTAAGGTAGTATGGAATGTACGGTCGTATCCCATAGGTCTACAAGGTCTACAGTTATCCCCTAGTACTATAAAACCGCCCAATAGTTTGTAGTGTCCCGTGGATGGTTTGGAATGCTAGAACATGCAGTAGGGTGTTTGTGGTGTATGTTTAGTTTGTGGTTTCGTAGTAAAATATGACTGGTCTTTTGATATTCTAGGACATGGATGAGGGAAGCGGCCGTGATCTGAGATAGTTAGCAAGTCTGCAGTAATGTTACAAGTCAGCAGTAATGGTACAAGGCTGGTAGAACACTACAATAATGGTGAATACAATAGGGACTTATCATAAGACAGATAGTTGAAAACACGGTGGGTAGAAGCCAACTGTAAGACCACCAGGAGCTGTTTTGGAATTCCACTTATGTAATCCAAATAAGAGAATCCCTTTTGGAAAGCGTCTGGGGTTACTGAATCCCCTTTTTGCCTACGTGTCCCGTGATGCAGGTGTTGTGCATTAGAACATAAGCACATATTGGCACGTCCAGCATATTTTTTATGTGCAACATGTGATGTGTACTATCACACCAGCACAGCCACCTATTGCTCCGAACACCCGGTCAGCTTCTAGATTACCACATGGCTTTCATAGGTCTTAGCCCACTAGTGTTGACTTACTCGTAGTCACCATCATCTGTCCTCTTGTCAATTCTTCGCTAGTCACCCAATAGTATAGTCTTCTGCCAACTCTGCCCTCGGTCAGATCTTTAACAGGCGCAACCAAATTGCTCCATTCATCTAAGCCTTATTGGTTTTTATATTCCCTTGACCTCGTGCATGCTAGGACACCGTACACATAAGAAACAGTCTGTTGGTGACACCGAGGTGTGCTTTTAGCTTCAATATCTAGTGACTGTATATGAGACTGTGTATCATCGAGCTGACCGTATATAGAGCTTATATACGGTCAGTTCCGACACTTAGTTTTGACATCCAACGCTCGCTTCGATGTTTTTCAACGAAGAACAAATAATTTCGCGTGCGTAACTGTTGAGCAACGTACAACTATAATACGTTTCTTCCCGTCTTTGAGAAATTTTAATAAACAAATGTAGATAAATACAATAAATAAGCCACTAAAACGACGTGTATAGAAGCCAACTGGCCTTGTTTGAGACGCACTCAAGCGAGAATCCTTACCCGAATAATCTGCCCTTCTCAGTTCCTGCAAATATTTTCGAGTCATTTGGAGAAAGATGACGGGGATTTTGACATTGAACAGTTATTCATGCCCTTTGAAGATTCTGAAACTCGTGTAGTTAACCAACAGAAATGACATGCGTAAACTTACTGAAAATATGCCTGTGTTTGCGAACTACCGAGTCGGAAACATTAATATCACCATTTAAAACAAATAATGAATGAAACTGTTCCCACGTACATTCTTGAAAGAATTGTTAATCCATTTGCTCCAGTTGTTTTATTTTAACCGGTACTTAACACTGAATTAAAGTTGTGAATTGTTAATATAAATTCCTGTTTATTGAGAAGAAATCTCCGTTGTTTCAGCGTCTGCTACCAGCGTGACCTTCACATGAGGTAAAACCGGGAAATTCTCTGATAGTGATAACAGAACATTTGCGCTAGGAATCTGGGTACACTTACGGTTGTGTTTCATTCAAAGGAATCGCCTAATATTGATCTCACTTCGCCTAATATCTCACCATATCCGCCCATTGAAAGTCCCATAACTTATAATCTGTTAATGCATAACGTGCAACAATACATGCAGCAGATATACACATACGACGAAAAAAAAAGATTTTGTAACCACAATTGTTTCTCAAAAATGGAGTCTCTCTTAGTGGAATTCAAAGCTCAAAAACATCTCCAGATGGTCTTACAGTCATGTCTTCAACTATCTGTCCCATGATTATCCTCTACTGTATTCACCATTACTATAGTCTCCTACCAGTCAGGTGCCATTACTACTGACTGACTTGTATGAACACTACATACTTGCTGACTATCTCAGATCTTTACCTCTTTCCTAGGCCAAGTTTTAGAATGTCAAAATATCATCTATCCTTTACTACGAAACTAGAAACAAATCATGCACCACACAACACTGCATGACCTAGCGTTCCAAACTACATACGGGGGAGTACAAACCATTGGGTGGTTTTGTAGTACTATGGGATAACACTAGACCTACGGGATACAGATCGTACAACCCATACTACCATTTTAAATATTCCTTGTAATACCGCATTGCAAAGCATTACGCTCTACCTATACCAGCACCCGATGGTAAAATACATTCAGTGGGCTAGTAGTACCATATAGTAAGAGTAGACCAACTGGGGTACAGACAATACACCCACCCAAAACTACTGCACCGACCACGCATTCTCCCCACTCTACTGCTTGACCAAGCATTACGCACGACCTATACATTCTGTGGGCTAATATACCGTCCTAGGTGGATATTGGATAATAGCATTGAACCAGCAGGGGTACATACAGCACATCCTCTACTAACGCACTAAACAACCATGCATTAGCCCACTCACATCAAAATTATGTCCGGACTAGCATTACGTACTACCTATACCAGCCATGGATAATATGAAGTATCAAGTCGATTAGTAGTACCCAGGACTAACAAGGGGCTTACATGGGTATATAGTACCCATATTATACTACGATATTATTCCCGTACGAGAAGCCCGACTCGTGGGGCGCTATGGCTCGGCAGGTAGAGCTGCAGGTTACAAGCCGAGAGCCCCTCGGTTCGAATCCCATCGGCGGCAACCGCGTTGTGTCCTCGCCCACGTGGGGAACGGTGGCGTTGGGTAGTACGGCGTACTGCACGTCGACGGTACACTTGTCTTCAACCAATGCTAACCCTGCTTGTGTGGAGTTGGTAAGTTGGGGAGTGGTTCTCTCCGGGTACTCCGGCTTCCTCCTCACGTAAAGCTATGCGTCACGAGGTGGCCCTAGCTGTCGAAGGTGTCGTTAGAACCCAATAAATAAATGAATAAATAATATAGTAGGGGTATGTGTTGGAAAAGTGATGGAGAAGGTGAGATTTTTGTTGAAAGAACACTGAATTAAAGTTGTGAATTGTTGATATAGGTTCATGTTTTACAACAGTTTATTGAGAAGAAAACTCGTTGTTTCAGCGCCCGCAGATAGCGTGACCTTCACATGAGGTAAAATCAGGAAATTTCCTGATAGTGATAAGCGAACATTTGCGCTAGGCATCTGGGTACACTTATGGTTGTGTCTCTTTCAAAGGACTGGCATAATAAATAGCTATGAGGCTTTCAGTGGGCGGATATGGTGTGATATAAGGCGAAGTGAGATCAATATTAGGCGACGCCTCGCCTAATATTGATCTCACTTCGCCTTATATCACACCATATCCGCCCACTGAAAGCCCCATAACTTATAATAAGGTGTTTGATATGGTGTTTAGATAATTATGGTGTTTTCGTGGTGATAGTTCATCAAATTTCAAAGTGAGATTAAAGATAAAGAAAAAAGTTTCGAAGTCGTATTGTTTGGTTAACGGTTGAATATCAAAAATCTAACCCCAGAATGTTCAATGCTGAATGGTGATTCACAAATGTGAGAAATTTGATAATTGTAGCTTTAGAAAATTGGCCGTGGCTCGCTGAAGGAAACAAAACTTAACAAATACGTTAAGGATCCCAATAAGTCATTCCAATTTCGTTGAATGACTAAAAAAATGTTTCAACTTCTCAGTCATTTCATCTTCGATGACTGACTTCCACATATTTTAATAATAGGCCAAGGATCGCTATAAGTCATTTAAACGTTGATGAATGACTTAACTCTTTGAACCCGAGCGGCCACTTTTCCGACCCAGTAACATGATACTTCATATTTTCATCAAGCAGGGTGGCTTTTGAGTGAAGGTGTGGTGTAGACCAATCATTATTTTCAACGCGCAGCCCTAAGACGGAAAGCTGAATATATCAATTGGTCTACCCTTAAAAAAAGAATATAGACTCTTCCCGTTGTTGCCATTGAACTGGTATGAAAGATACCACCAGGGTTCAAAGGATTAATAATTAACCCTTTGAATAGGAGAGGCCGTTTTCCGGTCCCCGGGCATGATACTTCATAATTTCATTAAGCAGGATGGTTGCTAAGTGAATGCGAGAGGTAGAACAATCAATATTTTCAACGTGCAGCCTTGGGTCTGCGCATTGAAAATATTAATTGGTGTACACCGAAATAATGAGCATGAACTCTTCCAATGACCACCATTGAACTGACTTGGAAAATGTCACCATGTCGAAAGGATTAATATTCATTTTCTTATCTCACATAAATATCATTTCTGCAATTTCAGTAGGCTGTCCCGCATCGATGGCTATTCGAAGTGAGTGAACAAATTGACAGTAACCACGAAGAAGACAGATAAAGCTACGGACACATACACGCGGTTGCTATAGTTGCGATGGGTGTGTTTCGGTGGAGCGATACGGAGGTGCAGTGCCACTGCTGTAGCCATGTCACATATATGCGGCTCATCTCCGTTCATCTGACTTAACGTCGAGATTGGAGTTTCCATGATCGATGTCAACGATGTGGATGGCAGTTTAGTGCTCATGATAGCCATTCATTCTAGGAAGGAAAGAAAGAAGAGGACGCACTGCCGTTTCTGGGTCCACGCCATCAGCAACGAGGGGTGCTCCGTCTTGTGCCCCAACGGTACGAGGACGAACAGAAGCTGTGGTCTTTTAGGAGTCATGATAATCCACATGCTAATGATTATGAAGATAAGGCCGTGCTCTCACCAAATAGCATAAATCTTCTCCCTCTTGTGCAGTGATAGCTACTGCATGTGGCATCTTGACATGTATAATGTTCCAAAACTACGTCAAAAAGTGATGGAAATCCCATCGGAAAAAGATCTGAACGCACCGTTTCACCAGATAGAAACTAAAAACCGCACTGTAACTGTGTGTATGTGCCATAGCCAATGCACTATGTTTAATTTTGGTCCAGTAAAACGAAGCGGTGAAAGCAACACTCCGTATTGCCGCACGGGAGGATGAACAGCAATTATGTGTCTGCACCATAAGGGGTATTTCAGGCAAATAACTGGCTATAATACTTTACCAAACATGATAAAATGTGATGATTATGTGAAACGAAAGAAAAAAAACAATCTACAGATCACGTCATTGGTACCAATAAAATATAATTATAAAGTGAGCACAGCAAAACTCGCGTAGAAAAGCCAGTAACACAGTTAATATTTTAGACTATTTATTTATTTATTTATTGATGTTTAAGGTCACATATTTATGCACAATGGCTAATCATGACCGTGACAGTTTTACGGGTGGAGGAAGCCGGAGTACCCGGAGAGAACCGCGAGCAACGACGAGCAGCTGCCAGCTCCCCAACATCGCAACTCCGCACTGCAGCACAGGCAGGGTTAGATTGGTTGAAGACATGCGTACCATCGACGTGCAGTACGCCTTAGTACACGGCGTCATCGTGCCCCCATGCGGGCCCCCTACTGAGCCACCGCGCTCCCATATTCTAGACTAGTTAGTTTCATATAAAATCGTTCATTTACTAATATTACCATTCACCAGTTGCTCCTATTGCAACATTTGGGTAATGCATACAAAATTTGTTTCGCTCATTGGAATTTAATAATTTTGATACAGACTCGTATGTTTCTCGTCCAGGTTCGAACCGAGAACCACGGCACAGGCACGCAGAGTTTTTTATGTCCCTGTATGCAGCAGTGCATTACTCTGCTGGTATTGGGAAGTGTTTGCTGAGCATTTGACAACAGCTTATCTCGAAATACTGCTTCATCAGCAACATGAAACATGCATGGCAATGGTCGAAATTCCGGGATAGGGCACGGCTAAAACAACAAACTTTTTACTGGTGAAAAAAAACAAGCATTTAGGGGCTGAATCAAACTGTTTAACCCTGGCGTTAAGTAGATTTTCGGCCAGCTCTATAAAATGAATCGCCATTCAGAGTTTATTGTATTTTTAACGTTTGCCCGAAAAAGGCGGGTTGTGACTTCTTTATAGCATTGTAGAGCACGTCCGAACAGGTTCGACAAAGCTATTTATTTTGAGACAAAAATTGCCAAGCTTTCATGAGTCAATGCAATAATCGTCCACTGGTCGTGTTCGGTAAAGAGGTAATAAAAGGAGCAACCACCTTTCAGTCACAGAAGGTGCACCACTTATTCTTCTTGGAAATCAGAAAGAACGTCTATTTTTCAAATTTCCAGAGTGTCGAATCAAGAAATGACACTGGTTATATTGCAAGTGGTATGGCGGTGTTCAAACCCACGCGGATAGAATTGAGTTTTCGTCGGCACCAACTTTAGTGAAACTAAACTAAACCATGCACACCACTCGGCCACCGACAGATTCAATATTTAGTATCTTCTGATACTAATAATGAAAGGTTAATGTTGCCTGTGACCTCATCTTCGCCAGAGAGATTAGTTCTTTGAAAATTTCAATTCTTCAGTCAACAAAAAATCACATATATATACAGAACTATCGAGCCAGCAAGTCCCAGGAAGGATAGCCACACCAATCGCGACTGAGAAGTTCTTGCTGAATGGACGGGGAGCGAACGGACACGGACTGAAGTCCCCATTTATTAATAGATAGAAGCTGATCCAACGAACGTATATAGCACATTATTAAACACGCGGTTACAAATTTATTTACCTGTTTGGTTGCACCTCATCCATGGTTTTTCAAAATCACACAATCCTTTCAGAAAAACTGTCTCATCCTTGTCACAAGTTGCTGTGTCATGATCCCAAGCTGTCCCAAATCCACAAGAGCGTTCTATGATTTTCGATTGATCACATTGAAAATATTCATGGCAGTCGCATGGGTCCACAAAATAAACGCCATTCGTACACGGATATTGTACTGGTTTGCATGTACCTGCATTATAAAAAGTAGTGTTTCAATTTGACTACAATTCGCCATGTAGAGGCTCTTGTGAGATCGTTTCACGTATGGGGTTTTGTCACTCGAAAAATAACATTCATATAACAAGAATTAAATATAATATTAAAAAAAGTAGGGGATATTTGAATATTTGAGAAACGTGAGATATGTGAAGAAATCTATTTATATTTTCATCAAAAAGAGAGTTGAGGCATTGCACTGTGACATCTGGTGAAAGATTTTAGCGATAGTTTGGGTGACTAAAAAGCACACATTCCACGCACTGAACAGAATAAGACATGGACGGTCAGTCAGAGAATTTACCACATTCAGTCCAAGAGCTCAATACCTTGAGAATCCTCCTCGGTTCGCAAGACAAGGGCGTGTCCGTCGTAGCATACTCCTCACCAAACGTCCAATATCAGCTTGACTTACGTTATTCCATTCTTCCTGCAGTGCAGCGGAATAGAAACTTTGTAATAGAAACTTTATCGATTCGTGTACGACAAAAAGCGTTGGCGTGTTATCTCCTTTCTGTCAACGGTCGGGCATACAGAAAATTACAAAGTTCTTTGCAAATTTACTTTTTGGTGACTGCACTCTCCTTGGGATGACACAAACGCTACTTATTCGCAGTTCCGTGTTAAATATTCCTTATCAACCGATATTATCGCTTGATGTCGAAGAAGGAACTGGAAATAAGTAAGGATTATCACACCAGTACTCTTCTTTGGCTTTAAGAACAGGCTTTCAACCGACACCAAAACTTTCAACAGAAATGTATTAATAAGTAAATGCTTAGTACCAATTAACAACTCGGCTTCATCTTTATCTGGGCAAATGAAAACATATGCACAATTCGCACGAAACATATTTTGATCTGGACAGTATTGGGCGCGGTGGCTCTGCAGGTAGAGGTGCCGCTGCAAGCCGAGAGGTCCTTTGTTGGAATCCCACCTGGACAACCGTGTGGTGTCCTTGGGCACGACACTTCACCCCCATTGGCCATGTGGGGGGACGGTGGTGTTGTGTACTGAGGCTATGTGCACGTCCAAGGGTCACTTGTCTTCAACCATTTAATCTTATTTGTTTTACAGGGACTGGCGAACAAGTTATGCAACTTACATTAACGTCTCTCCTTGGCCAAATGGAGCAGGTGTGTGGGATGATCTTAGTAGCGGCAACTCCGTGCTTCGCTCTTCAAGAATATTGCGAAGGGATCTTTGGTCTGCACGGAGTGTGTCTCGCTCCATACAGAGGAAAGCCATTTTACGTCCCCGCCCGATAGGACGGTACGCTGTGACAACATCAACTCTACAACAGGTCCTGACAGATAGTGTCGGACACCTCGATAATTTGCCCGACTGGGGATCGATCCCGGAACCTCTGACATGAGAGACCAACGCACTTATCCACTGGGCCACCACTCTCTGATATTGTATAAAGCAGGGCACCGAGACAAAAACACAGGAAATTTGTCGCCCGCTGAAATTAATGCTGAGTACAGTAAAGGAATAAGATCTGCACGCTTTTTCTTTTGGAAAAAGACTACGGAAAAAAATAAAATATACCGAACAATGAGGTTTTTTTTGACAGTATTAATGATCATGCAGCCAAAACAGGTATTGTTTGAAGTAGGAAATAATTGACATGTCTTATTCACTTTTCGACAGACAATTGAATATACGAGATGACAAACCACCCGGAGTTAAGAAGTAGTAACAGCACTCTGTGCAAATGGATAATTGCATTGATAAATGAGACGAAATGGGGATAAACAACACAGTCAAATTCTCGGGAGTACATTCCGAATACGTTGTTGGTAAGGTATTTCCGCTGATCATTGTTTTGTTTGATATATGTATAGCCTATAGCAATTCTGGTACGTTAGAATGCTTTAACCTTTGAACCGAAATGCCGCTTTTCCGGTCCCCGTCATGAATTGACGACGGTTTAATATATTCCCTGATTTTCTATAGACCAGGGAACGGGAAATTTCCCATGTAACTTCAAGCAAGTTTACAAGAGTAACAAGACGTATTTATTTTCATAAAAATGAACATATTTACTTGGCAATCTGCCATTTCCAACGAAGAAAGTTCTTTTCCTAAGATAAGTGTGAAAACCCAAGCTTCAATCTCGTCTTCATTATCAGAATCACTTGTATTATCGCCATCACATCTTCGAAGCAACATCAGCACCCCCTCCACGGCCCTCGCCAGTCTCCTCAGCTCGAAGAAGAGGAGTCTGGTGATGACAGTTCAGATGGGTGTGCTATTGAATGAGGTAGTGAATACTGATACTAGTGATTCTAAAAATGAAGACGAGTTTGAACTTTGATGTGGATGAATATCTTACTGTTGAAGTCCTCCAGAACTGGTTAAGAGATACAGTGATTTGGTGAAAAAGGTTCGCCAGGAATGAGGACTGTAAAGTCACTAACACATCTTTGCGACTTTTTGACTTGATCAACTACGACATGAAAATTATGGGCAATCCAAGATATCCGAACTGAGATCTGTACAGTTTCGTAATCATTCTTGAGTATTATTGATTAGTTGACCTACGCGTACCAAAGCCCCCTCATCCATATCATTTACGTGAACGATATAGAAATCCGAAACAAACAATTAACTGACATGTCACAATTTGCTGATGATATGGGTATGTGGACCTATGGCATTCGCACAACTGTCAGGAAAAAAATGAAAGAAGCTATCGATGATCTGGATTCTGGAAACATGGTGCACCAGATGGAGAGTCAAATTAAATGCCACAAAAACACAAATGGTCACTTTCTTGAGTCGGGTGTCCTGTCCAATTATCAAACTAAAAATCGACAGAACTGAAATTAAAAACCAAAATGAAGCCAAATTCCTAGGCATAACAATTGACAAAAATCTAAAATTTAAAACCCATTTAGCGGAAACAAACGCAAAGCCACGAAACGGATTCACTCAATGAGGAAACTCTGCGGCGTCAACTGGGGCGCCAATTGCAAGACCCTACTCAAGCTCTATAAAGCCTTCGTACACCCAGTGATGGACTACGGAGCCATTATAACCGAAAATATTTCCGAAACCAATATGACCAAGCTCCAAAGAGTTCACAATTATGCCCTACGCACGGCTCCCGGAGCCCCGTGGGGCACCAGCACAGCTAGCCGTCACGAGTAAAGCAACATCGAATTAATGAGTGAAAGAATCTCGACCCTGTCAGATAAAAGAAAATGGCGACTAGCTAGAAATAAACCCACATCTCACCCAGTAACTTAAACACCACTCAACTGCCGGACAGACTCTCTCATCCCCAGGCACAAACTCAAACTAATAATTGGTCAGCTAAACCACCAAAATCTTAAAGTCTAAAAATAAAAAAGGTTCTATGTGCGCTTGTAGCCTTTACCAGTCTAACTGATGCTAGCAGACCGTGCAAGGGTTTTACATGCGCTGTTAGCCTTTACCAGTCTCACTGGAGCTAGCAGTCCGAGCAAGATTTTTATATGCGCTGGTAGCCGTTACCAGTCTCACTGGTGCTAGCAGTCCGAGCATACACTACGTCTTCATCTCCATCTGTAGTTTTCAACGACTCGGATACATCAAGATGAGGTAGGGGCAGGAAACACCCCCGGGAGTGGTATTTTGTAAAGGCCTGCCCCCCCCCCCTCCAACTCTCAACTAAAAAACAAGTGTACTCATTTATAAATATATTATAACTACATACTAACCCACCTATTTTCTACTCAAGCGGGTACCTACAGAAACCACTAGTATTTTTTTGTTTATTTTTTTTATTATTTCTGGTGTGAGAAAGCGTGTATGGGTCTGTGGGAAACACCATAACAGGGGCGCGCTCTATGGACGCGCCCCTGTTGTGGCGTTTTCATGCAAACCACCAGCCATGTTCTGGCAAAATCAGTGACAACGAGTAGAGAGAACTCTACCCGGTGTCACACCAACAACTTTAACCGCTTTGGAAAAGCCTACAACGAAAACGCAGCAACAATGCAACCAGTCCAGATCCAATAGCCAAAACACCCTCAGAAAAGAATAGAGAAGGCCAATGAGGAGTTCCACTACCTTTCAGGGCGAAACGACGCCCTGTCTGGAGATCAATCATTGGTCAGGAAGACCTACCGAGAATCCACCAGTCTACCGCGAGCAGACTACGAGCAACACAAGTTCCATATCTATCCACTTATGGGATGCATGTCGCATCTGCAAGTGCAGAATCCTTCGCAGCGTACGAAAGTTTTGGTCTGTTTAAAAATTCGTAATCCTTCGTGCGATTTTTCAATTCCGTACTTCGCCGTGCCGTTGTTGTACGAGACCGTACTAAACGCACGGGGTATTCGTTAGTATTTTCGTGTTCGTGCGTACTTGGCCAGTACATTTGCGTCAAGATTCACTAAGAATTAGTATGATCTATTACGATCTACTACGACGGGACTTCGAGTTTCGTGCGACTCCGCCAAGACTTCATACGACTTTCTAAGGATTAATGTAGGACATATCAAGATTCACCACGATACCAGAACTAGTACGGCTACACTACGAATCTCTACGAAGTTTCACTGTACGATTTTAATACGAATCCTCTAAGATCTAGTACATGTAGGAATACAGCGGGAAATTTCAAGAACTCACACGTTTTTACCACGATTCCCGACAAAAAGGTTATAAGCCCCGACAATCAACGGCTCTGAAATCATTCTTTTCTGACTGCCGAGGATTCTTGATAGGTCTTGCATCATATTACTAGTTCGTACTAGTTCGTACCGGTGACATGCGATCATCGTACAAGGTCGTATCGATTTCTGCTGAAGCAGCTTGGAAAATCTGATTCTTACTGCAGTCGCGAAGGTCGTATAAAGGTCATTTTAAGGTCGTGAGAGAAGCCGATTCATGGTGGTTTCTTCAAAAATCGTGGTCAGTCGTGACAATTTGAATCCTTAGCTACTCTTGGACATTCGTACAAAAATCGCAAAGATGTGACAGGGGCTTAAAATGTCCAGACAGGGCGGTCAGACGAAATCTTACAAAGTTACTTCGGGGCAGTTTTTCAATTGAGAAAACTTCGCTTGATTCCCGTATTTCTGCTCTGGTATTTTCCGGGTATCGGGCCGGCTTTCCTATTGGGAACCCGGAATTCCCGTTATCGGGATTAACCCATAGAAACAACCTGAATTCATCAAGTAGATTTTATCTCAGTGAATGAGTGAGGTTGACCAATCAATATGTTCAACGTGCAGTCCTTAGGGCTTTACGTTGAAGATATTGTTGGTGGTCCCGCAAGTAACTAAAATAGACTATTCTAATTGATGGCTAGGAACTGACGTGGATGATACCATCGAGGTCCAAAAGGTAATCAACCAAAATTGTCATCATAATAAACTTACCGTCATTCAAATCTGTCAGTTCAACCTCGAGAGCGACTTCACCATCGCTGGGGTAGTAACACCTGGTTATATCGCGTGCCTATGTAATTCGACGGCTTTTGGGGGTACACGTATGAAGCTCAAATACTGCACCTACCCAAGGAAACTGTCTGTATGTCGGGTGACCAAGCCTCTCCGGACTAGAAGAGCATGGTGGGGAGGTGTTGGACATTTCCGATTGTTAATAAACTCACACAATTGTCTGTTTGATCTCCTTCCACAGATAACGAGAAAATCGCCTTTATATATTGTCACCATGAAATCTGGGGATAATAGCAGTTTACACACATGGAGGACAAGAACACAAGAGGCCCAAGGGGGCCTGAGGGCGCTCACCTGACATGGTAGCCTAAATATCATCCCAGAGAATTGATTTCAACAGGTTGCATCTGCTCCTCCTAAGAAAAGCTTATACCCAATATCCAAAGATTCTGACCAGTGGATCTAAAAAAAAAGATTTTTAAAGAATATTCCTCATACTGAGCTAAGTTATAATTCGGGCGCCCACAGGGAGCCCATATATGAACCCAGGGACTTGGCTTTAACAAACTTGGATCTCACCCCCCCCCCCCTCCCCCAAGGATGATGGACACAAAATATCAAAACATTCCGACTGCTGGATCTGAAGAAGATTTTTAAAGCACATTCCTCAATTTGAACTAAGTTACAATTCGAGCTCCCACAGTGAGCCCAAATATGGACCTAGGGACATGGTTTGAACAAACTTGAATCTTACCCTCCTCAGGATGCTGCATACCAAATATCAAAACATTCCGACAGCTGGATCTGAAGAAGAAGATTTTTAATGAAAATTCCTCATTTTGAACTAAGTTATCATTCGGGCTCCCACAGTGAGCCCAAATATGGACCTAGGGATATGGCTTGAACAAACTTGAATCTCCCCCCCTAAGGATGCTGCATACCAAATATCAAAACATTCCGACTGCTGGATCTGAAGAAGATTTTTAAAGAAAATTCCTCATTTTGAACTCAGTTATAATTCGGGCTACCACAGTGAGCCCAAATATGAACCCAGGGACTTGGCTTCAACAAACTTGAATCTCATCCCCTAGGCATGGCACATACCCAATATCAAAAGATTCTGCCTGCTGGATCATGAGAAGAAGGTTTTCAAAGAAATTTGCCTGAAATGCACTAAGTTCAAATTTGGGCTTCTATACTGAGCCCAAATATGAACCCAGGGAGCCGATTTAAACATACTTGAATTAGATTCACTCCACAATGTTGCATATCAAATATCAAAAGATTCGGCCTGCTGGATCTGGAGATGGAGATTTTTTAAGAAATTTGCTTGACATGCACTTACTTCGAATTCGGGCTTCTATAGTGAGCCCAAATATGAATCCGGGGGCCGATTTGAACAAACTGGAATCAGATCCATCCCACAATGTTGCATTCCAAATATCAAAAGATTCTGGCTGCTCGATCTGGAGAAGAAGATTTTTGAAGAAATTTGCCTGAAATGCACTAAGTTCGAATTCGAGCTTCTATAGTGATCAAATATGAATCTAAGGAGCCGATTTGAACAAATTTGAATCAGATCCACCCTAAAATATTGCATACCAAATATCAAAAGATTCTGCTGACTCAGCACTTTTTTAAAAGTCCTGAAACAAGTACCTTGTGATCAAACCGATGGGGATTTTTTTTAACCATTCTATTCTACTGGATGAAAGTAAGCTCTATACAAAATAAGAATTCTCTGTGCCGTGTGGTGTTGGAGATATGGTAGTTTTAATGTTTTTCCTATTTTTAACTCCCGAGGTTCCCACGGGGCAATGAGAAAAAGAAAATTGCATCAATCAACTACTTATGACCCATTATCATCTCATATCAAATTTGGTTCAAATCAACCTCACGGTTCTGAAAATGAAAATTTTAGGCGTGGCCAAAATTTTTGCCCCTCCCATACCGAAGGCAAATAATGCCCGACAAACTTCTCTTGAACAAACTTGATTTTAAATCTCAAAAGGACTCTGTATACCACATATCAAGTCTCTGCTACTGTTGGTTCATTAGAATAAGATTTTCAAAAAAAATTGGCCATTTTTCCCCACTCCTCTGCTCAATATGAGCCGAAACCTAATTTGCATAAAAATCAAAATGCCCCTATATGACCACTACTAACATTTAATTGAATTAAAATGTGGCCAGTGGTTTAGGAGAAAGAGGCTCAAACACCACCTTCACGGACGGACGGAAACAACATGACGTCACCATGTCACGTGACTATGACGTCACTTCCACCTCCGGCTCTCCCTCCGGCCAATGTGACCCGTTTCACACCTTTCCCACTACTCATGCGATACTAGACAGCACAGTGGAAATATGCACGTTGCAATTTCTGAAATTTGAGATTCGCAGAGCCTCAGTTCCAATAGGCGAAAAAGTGAAACATAAAGTATTAAAGTGCCCCCCCCCTCCCCCCCCCCCTCTCTTGCATTTGTATTTAGCAAAGAATTAATAGCTGAAATTCTTGGCTTCAGAACTGTGACAGGGATCGGAGAAACAACAACAGGTGCTTGTTAGAATCCCAACTTGTGAAACAGCGCTGAGCTTAGTAACTGTGCCGTTTTTAGCTCACCTGACTGAAAGTCAGGGTGAGCTTTTCTGATCACTCTCCGTAGATACTATATAAAAAATAAAGGATTCTGGGTAAATGTGTCCTATAATACTACTCGTATACAATTTATTGGAGAAAAAAAAACATTACCCTAGTCTAAAGGAACGTAACCATGGGGCCCTCTCGGTACTATTATAAATCACATTGGGCAAATACCAAGTCAGAAAATTACTCCTACTTAATCGAACGGACCCCTTGTACCGCCTTGGTACTATAGCACTACATGCTATGCCGATAAAATGGGGAAATAAAGTCAGTTTTTTGGTGATTTGGAGGGATTGTGGGTTGTTTGTGGTAAATAAACGAGGATTCTGGGGAAAATTACTCTCCTACAAAGGAACACACCCCGGTACCCCCTTGGTACTATAGCACTGCGTGCTATACCGATAAAATGGGGAAATGAAGTCAATTTTGTGAATTGGATGGATTGTTGGGTTGCTTGTGGTAATTCTACGAATCGGGAATTTACTCTTCTACAAAGGAACATATCCTCCAAATATACCCCTGTCTTGTTAGAAGGTTTTGGGTCACATAGCAACCACGTGTTACCATAGAAACCAAGTTGGCGGCCTCCATTATACAAAATGGACGACGGAAACACGTATCACCCTAACAACATGCGCTGCACATGCGCACTCACACCATATATCACTATGCAGATGACGACACAAGATGGCCGCTCACGCGGGTTACCATGACAACACAACATGACGTCACCATGTTACGTGACTATGACGTCACTCCCCCTCCGGCTCTCCCTCCGGCCAATGTGGCCCGTTTAATCCCTCTCCTACTACTCACCAGCATCCATGTCTAGATTTTTTCTCTTGGCTGCATTTACTACACGATTCACTTGAGCCAGTTCTGGGGAAGTCAGCTTTAATCCAGCATCATTCTTGAAGATTTGTATATGTAAGTCATCTTTGAATCTAAGCACTGTTGTTGACATAGACATTTTCACTCTTCGACGTTCAAAACGGAAATGAATTTATTTTCATGCCAACACTCCTTTTATACTTTTTTTTCTAATCGTCTGTTTCTTCTTCTTCATCATCACCATCATCTACTCTGAATGAGTAGTTTGTCTTAAGGTTGTCGAACAGAAATCTTCGCTTTTCCAAAGCATATTTCTGGGATTCTTCAAAGTCATAATCCTCTTCTTCACGTAGATGCTTGGCTGTTTCTTGCATTTTCTTGTGAATTGAGTCGTTGCAAAAAGGATATTAATGTATTTCTCACTAATGGCTTCTCTGACATTCTTTTGAAGTGCTCTATGTGCTGTTTCAACTGCATCATCTCTATCCATTCCACCCTCGATATATTTGTTCATGAGGTTATCAAAATCATCCTGGTATTTGCCATAGGCACTTTGGACGAGAGTTCCCATAACCGAAACGTCTTCTTCTTCCTCTTCGTTTTCTTCCTCTTCATATTCCATATCTTCTGATAGTTCCGACGACTCATCGGTGTCCGAATCTATTGACCATTTTTTGGTGCACAACAGGATTGCATTGTGTCCGCTCTCTTCGAAGGTCAGATTACGAATAACAAATTTCTTATGAGCACGACCCTTTTATAGGATATCGGACAGAGCATTGATGACGGGTTTGATTAACTTTCCTAAAAATCCTCCTTTCTGTATAAGCCGTCTTCTTTTCCGATAAGATAGTTCTGTCTTTGGTGAGTCAGTTCTCCTAATCTGGTGTTTGTATGGAATCAGCTTAGCTCTCTCAGATTTGGTTATAGGTACTGCGCCCTTCAAGATATTTGAGGCACAGTCACATATACATTCTATCAAATCATCACTGGCCGTCTTGAGTATAGTCTTGGCTTCATATCGATCCGCATCAGATAGGATTCGTAGTGTATCTAAATTTCTTTCTAATCTTGTAGTGTTGCTCGATTTTTCCCTTTGTCGGTTTGGGCAAACTTCTTCTTTGTGCCTCTTCCACAGGGTATAAACCGTATAAACCTTTAGCCGGAAGTGGAGATAAGGGAGGCGAGAGATGTCTATTTTTATCTCAAAGTTTCAGTCGCAGCGTATCAAAGATCACCGAAAACAAGACTTTTTTAATAAAAGGAATGACCGAAGTATGCAAAATCAGTAAGTATGTTATATAAAACAATATTTAACAATGAAACGACACAACTTAATGGAAAAATCGACTCTTGTAGTATGAAAAAACACCTGCTGATCATCTCAGAAAATGAATTTCTCGGGCAAATTTCTCCTTCAAATATCGTTTTTCACATGTTCGCACAAATGTAACATGTTAAAATCATAGATCGACAGATTCAGCGTTCAATTCCACACCAGAAACTATCAACCATAACAACGAAGGAGGTTCGGTGCTACTGAAACTGTTCAAAATATAATGTCACCTTATCGATTTTTTTATACGCCAAGTTGATAAAATCGTTGATCGGGAGTTGGTGATAATTATACGTCCAGTTGAGATTATTCGATTTCCCATATGATCGTTCCAATCAGTTCCAATGCCCATATTTGTGCAAGTACGAAGGTCTAATCAGTTAACAAGCCACATGAGCAGACTCGAATGCACAACGTTGACGTCACACCTTTCAACTGAAACACAACTGACTGAACCGCCGAACCTGCAACCACGGGGGAGGGGGCGAGAGGACCGCTCCTCCCCCCGAAGAACTTTCGACCCACACCCGAAAGATTTCAAACTATGTTTTTCAATCGGCATTCATTTTTTTAATTTACCTATGCATTAGGGTAAATTAGTTCAGTTACAACTGTAACACTTCATTTTGCCTTGGCTCTAATTCCTTCACACCTGCAATTAACATATCCATAATCACTTGTCTATGAAGGTAATACCATTGTTATTTGTGAGCTGTTTATTCATCACACATACATTCACACAGCTTTGTCGGGGAATTATTTTTCCAATTGGGGGTATTTGGGGTTTGTTTCATTCTTTTTAATGACCTTTTTAAAGAATTTTTGTTTACCGTTTTTGACCGTGGTCGTTTTTACTTCAATACGATCATGTAGTGTCTATGTTTTGCGGTTTTGCCTGGCTTTTTTAATTATATTTTTCTATTTATTTTATTTTATGTTGTTGAAGTGTGTGTTTGGGGGGGGGGGGGGCGACAGTCGAATGGGAAGAAAATGTTTTCAGATAACGGCGTGTTATAACAATACGCCAATCCTCTGTTAGTTGAAACCAGTTTGCCTGACAGCATGCTGAGCTAGCAGTTTATTCGACAATAATCCCTAACCCGACCCCCACCTCATCCTCTCGCGCTCTCTCATTTTCACTCTCATTTTGACAACAGTCTTTTGTGTCCAATAACTGTCGAACAAACATCAAATGGGCTATTTTTTTAGTATTCTCTTCGATGCAACTGCATCAATAAGTATCTGGCTTTTAACGATTCCATTTTTAGAGAAATTAGCGAAACACTATGGAATCCTACATGAAGTATACCATACCTATACTTTTGTAAATATTCAATGTTGTTCTTTGAGAACTTATTTTATCTGAAATAAATACTGTTTAAACTAAACTAAAGTATTTTTAGATTAGGCGTGACGTCACATGGGATTCCCTCCATAGATATCAGATAGAAGTGTTCTATCCGATATCTATGATTCCCTCGATATCTCGCCAATGTCGTGTTGAAACCAAACAGATCCAGGGGCGAAAACAAGCTTTATTCTCACCAAGCGAACCCTACCGTGTGACAAAGGCAAAAAGATGAAATAAATAGAATAATTCACGCCTTACATAAGTATTTTATAAATTTTCATCTTATTTTCACTTAATTTACATACGACTTCACGGAAACAGTTTCGAAACAAGACTTCGGTTACCAGTTTTCTTTTTGAAACTTGAATGTCAAACAACATTCTACACGATGTAGGATAAGCACAGTTAGGTCAACAGTAGCTGAAATTAAATTACGTTGTTGTCAATAGCAGTTCAGAGCAGGGTCAAGTTGTCAAAAATACAAAGCGATCATTTCTTTCAAATTAATCGATCACATTTATTGTCCGACGATAGCCTGCAATACTATTCACATTCTCATTTCCATTTCACTCCTGCTGAAGAACAAAACACCTCTCGGATCCAAATGCTCCCAGGGACGTTTCTGGGTATTTCAGACTCGGTGTGTGTCACAGTGAGATCCTCAAATTTCCAAACTTTCATTTCAAATTGATACCATAAAAAAGTTTCCGACATTTGATGATCGTTTTGAGAAGGAATTTTCTTTATAGATTTATGTACAAATTACATTATATTCGCTTGATATTTGGCATTTTCACCATAATTATGAGTAAACTTTGTAATTGGCCTAACAAAAGACTTCTTGTGGTACATGATATTGCTATATTGTGCGGGGCCGTCGAGAGGGAGGGGGGTAGTAACCCCGGGGCCCGGCGTTATTGGGGCCCCGCCGATTCCCGTAATTTCCTGAAGGCGGGATACTCGTGCGTGCGGCCCCTTCACCGCACGTCACATTTAGACGAGCAGTGAAGGACTCTCAAGTAAGAGAATCCTGCCTTAAGGCAATTAGAGAAAATCGGCGGGCCCCGGTGTTCCAAATTGACACTATTTGTGTGCATTTACGAAAGCGCAATCTCGATGTATTGCTAGCTTACGCAGTTATCAACATTTTAGTTCTGCGCGAAAAAGAACTAGTGGGTCATACTATAAAGAATAAACGTATTTCAACCAAGAATCACTAGTTCTATATTTGCTTAGAACTAAATGTTTCCAACTTTTGAAATTTGAACCATAAAATTTCCAACTTTCAAAAATCAGGGTCCGCATTGGGGGGGGGGGGGGTGTCAGTGGGGGGGGGGGGGTGTAAGGCCCCCCCCCCGCCCTCGTCGGAATGTCCCTAAGTGCTCTTCGTCTTTGCTGGCGAAGAGTAGTCTCTTGCGCATCCAATTTGCTTTCATCTAGGTGAAAGGTAGTGGGATGCACATGAGACTAGGCGAAGAGGTCATCCCGCACTTTAATAGCACAGCCAGACGGAACGCACACCTGGCACGCGTCACTAGCCAAATCGGCTTCAGAGTGACAAGAACCGATCTTGCCGGTTTCTGAGAATTTCACCCAAACAGGCCGCCAACAAAGTTATCCAAACTGCTCTCCAGTTTCCTTCTTAACCCTTTTAGAAAAAATAATTTTGTACGCCATGTGTCCTGGTCATATCTTGATACACCCAAACCGGCCTCTCGACTCAGCAGTTTCATTCAAACCCAGACCGGCCATTACATTATTCTATAAAATACACCTGCAAATAATATATTTTACTGATATATTTTTCCAGTTTGTCATGCCTGTAAACTGAAATTATTTACTCTCATTCAAGAAAGAAACCCGGGGGGGGGGGGGCGGGCACATCCCCCCACCCCAAGTTGAAATGTGGGTGACAAGTTGAAAAGAGTGGTGGATAAGTTCGCTGGTCTCTCGTGCCAGAAGTCGCGGGATCGCGGATCCCCGACTGAGAAAAGATATGGAGGTATCTGAACCCTCTCTGGCAGCATCAGTTGCGGGGTTGATGATGTCACGGCGTGTCGTCCTGTTGGGTGGGGAAGTAAAATGGCTGTCCTCTGTACGGGGAGAGACAGACTCCACACAGGCTAAAGATCGAGTCGTAGAACACAACAAATTGGAATTCTCTGCTCCTTTCGTTATCAGACTCACTTCTAAATTTATTCGTTTGGTTATTTTCTTCGTTTGCGTTTTGTTCTACACTGACCTCTAACATGCAATTTTAAAAATGTAGTTTACTTGTATACCATATTTTTTCATTGTTTATAGTAATACGATAACACACTGGAAAGGCGTTCATTTGAATCAGTTCCACATATTTATTTTTAAAGTAGAGTATAGTTGATTATTCAGAAGCGAAGGAAGGTAAAAATATTGGGGGTGAGGTGGGGGTGGGGCTATCAGAGCTAATTCCAAGGGGACCATCATGTATGCTCACCGTGTGCTGTGCAGCAGCATCCGAGCCGCACAGTGGTTAGGTGGTGTGTGTGTGGGGGAGGGGGGGGGGGGGTAGGGGAGGGGGTTGCACAAGAGGCGATATCGCCGTATCCCATTCTCGGTAGTGAGGGTCTGCGGGCTTTCTCTGGGATATTTTGAAAAATGAGGGCCAAAACTCACATGATCAGTGATTCTGAGGCTGCTGTGACTGACTCCTCAGATGAGGACTGTTGAACTCTGCAAATTCGAATTCTCTGCTCCTTTAATTATTAGATTCGCTTCTAAATTCATTCGATTGGCTTACCCATTCGTTTGTGTGTTTTTTTTTCTTTCTTTGGGAGCATGTATTCCCTCTAGATCATACTAGCATGCCCAACACTCTGTAAAAGTGCGCGCGTATGTCTGGGGGTGGGGGGGGGGGGGGGTGGGGGGGGGGGGTTAATGCAGAAACCTTAGATAAATTGCCCCCCCCCGCCCCACATTTTCAAATTGCTCCCCGGCGCCTGCAAAAGCTCGGGATTTTCGAGTTATATACAGAAGGTTTAATATATATTCCCGTATATTTATTATCCCGTTTGTATCTCATTCATAGTTTTGGGGATTTGGGGTTTTTTTTTTTTTTTAAATATCTCGAAGCAAATTCTCAGTTCAATACTGAGTCTTATATTCGTCGTTCTGTCATTAAAACTCCACGCCGGCATTTACCGGCTCTGGAAGTGTGAAATGTTACCAATATTTCTCCATTAAAGACCTCAAAATTTCCACTCAGGTGCAAGGAAACGAGGGTTTGGGGACCCTGAAATTCACAATTTTCCTACCCCGGGCCCAACTATGGTCAGCCACTAGTAGCGAAGGCCCTGCTTCACCCCATAATAGATCAATAGCCACCCTCTTTGCGAATTTGTAGGTCTGCTATTTAGCTACATGCCTGTCCCTTCCAGAGCGTATTTAGTTGCAAAAATGGTGTGTGGGGGGGGGGGGGGGGGGGGGGGGGAGGGCGGGAGCTGGGTAACAAAGTTAATCTGGAACTGAGCCACATCATTTTTGTTGAACGAAAAATAGAATTGAATTAGGCCTCATCAGTTACTTATAATTATACTTACTTACTAAACATTTGCGGGAACACAACTACAAATTGGGTAAGTTAGCTATAGTTGCAGAAAGGTGCCCTTAAACTACAGTAAATAAATTCAACATGAATGTTTCTTTGGAGTCTGCTAGATATTTGGTCTGCCTGTTGCAGTCCATTGAAATTTAGGGACCCACAGAAGTTAAGAACTCAACAAATTGTTATCATGTAAAGAAGCAAAGCACAAGAGGCTATTTAAATATAGCCATGAGTTTATGTTGTACCTTTTGTAGTTCACTGAAATTTACAGACCCGATGATTTAAGAACTTAACAAATTGGTGCTTGAGCCTAAAAATTCATAAAATTATAATTACGTGCTATCTATACTGCCATATGCGTACGGGAATTTTTATTTTCTGGGTGGGGTGGGGGAGGATGTGGAGTTGAGGTCCACTTCATCCGAAAGAATCCTGAGTGCCCGAAAAAATCCTGACTGCCCCCCAAAAAAATTATTTCACCCCCAAAACGTGTTTTGAAACAAATTGTGTCTGAAAGAGTCAACTTACAGTAAATAATGCGGTCCAACTTGATCTGACATTGTTACGCTATGCCATAAAACCAGTCTCATCTTCATATAGTTCACCGCCTATCGTTAGATTCTGTAATGCAGTAAATGGGCTATTTCTCTGCGTTGAAAAAGGTAACCTGTGGTTCGCTTTTTCAACGCAATGCAATGTTGCATTCAACCCGGCTTGTGCGCGTATAGGCCTATCTTGCTTTCGGAACTTACAGGCTCCAAATTTACCAGATTCTCACATCGAAAGGGTCACCTGACAAGCATTAAAAATGTATGCGACTCATCAACTGAAGATACGAGCGTATACAACTGGGCGTACAAAAAAATCGATAAGGTGACATTATATTTTGACCCTTTTTAGTAGCACTGAACCTCCTTCGTTGTTATGGTTGATAGTTTCTGGTGTGGAATTGAACGCCGAATCTGTCGATCTACGATTTTAACATGTTACATTTGTGCGAACATGTGAAAAACGATATTTGAAGGGGAAATTTGTCCGAGAAATTCATTTTCCGAGATGATCAGATGTTTTTTCATACTACAAGAGTCGATTTTTCCATTAAGTTGTGTCGCTCCATTGTTAAATATTGTTTTATATAACATACTTACTGATTTTGCATTCTTCGGTCATTCCTTTTATTAAAAAAATCTTGTTTTCGGTGATCTTGGATACGCTGCGACTGAAACTTTGAGATAAAAATAGAAATCTCTCGTCTCGCTTATCTCCACTTCCGGCTAAAGGTTTATACGGTTTATGCCCTGTGTCTTCATGTCAAACTTTCTAGAAAATGTTTTTCCACAGTACTCGCAGTTATGAATCGCCATGACTTCACTCTTTCGTGGTCGTAGAACAAATGAGTTTATTTTCACATCAACACTCCTTTTATACTTTTTTGCAGAGCTAGGACTGGGTTGATAAGCACCGAGAGAAAGAAAGCAACTCTTTCGTAATGTACTTCTTTTTATTTTGGTAGAAATTCCATCATCTGTTAGCAGCTTCAATACATGTTCGTATTTTCGCAGGTCATCAAATTCAGCTAAATTCAGTGGTATCTTATCTTCGAGAATGTTGGTAGCACATTTACATAAACAGGAAATCAAATCTTCATCAGCAGCACGTAGAACAGCATCGATTTCCTCTTTGTCAGCATACCGTAAATATTCTAAAAGTGCTTTATTTTGGTCAGTCATGGAATCTCCAGTATCTCTCTCCTCTTCTGTTCTTCTTGGACAGTTATGTTCTTCATGCCTCTTCCTATTGTATGGTTGGGTGAACACCTTAGTACAATATCTGCTGTGGAGCTGATGATGGGTCTTCTCGTGTCTTCTAGCATGATCCGATCTCGAAAATAACTTGGAACAGTATCTGCATCGAACTGGTAACATGTCTTCACTTGACGACGGTCAGGACACAAATGAATTTATTTTCGTACCAACACCCTTTTTATACCTTTCCCAAAAGAAGTACCTGGATGTAAAGTCCAACAGGTATCCTAAAATACCCAGATGAGGATAAGAGCAGTATGTCGAGTCACTCGATCGAGCAATTACTCGAAAGCTCATTTGCTCGATGGGCTTCGAGTCGTTCGAGCAATTGCTTATGGAGCAATTACTCTCTTGGCTCTTTGGTTTAATTGCGAAAAAAGGCCTACTTACGGAATCCCTTATAGGCCCTAGAATCCCTTTTTCTGAAATGAGCCAACAGTCGTTCGAGGAGTCACTCGAACGAGAAATTGCTCTATGTCTTATTTGCTCGATGGGATTCGAGTCGTTCGAGCAGTATGTGGAGTCACTCGATCGAGCAATTGCTCTAAGACTCATTTGCTCGATGAACTTGAGTCGTTCGAGCAATTGCTCATGGAGCAATTACTCTCTTGGCTTATTGGCTTTGGGAATGTTTTTGATATACACAGGGGAGATAACTCTGCATACAGATTATGGGGAATCAAGCAATCGGATTGGTTACTTATAATCTATATAAAGGATTTAGATACAGGAAACTACAAGAATACTCGGAAAAGGGTCAGAACTAACAAGACCAGGATAGCTAAGTATAGTAACAATAAGCTAAGCTGTTCCAGTTGATAGGCTCTTCTACGTTATTGGAGTATACTCTATAACAAAGGAACATGGCCTGATAGACGAAAATTATTGTATATATAGATAGAAGCAGAGAATTCTGAAAGAATTCGAAATAGTAAAACTTGTCGGGTTTATTTGGGTAATTCTACGAATCGGGAATTTACTCTTCTACAAATGAACACACCCTCCGAACATACCCCTGTCTTCTTAGAAGGTTTTGGGTAACATGGCAACAACGTGCTACCATGGAAACCAAGATGGCGGCCTCCAGTATACAAAATGGACGACGGAAACACGTGTCACCCTAACAACACGCGCTGCGCACTCTCACCACGTATCACTATGGAGATGACGTCACAAGATGGCCACTCACGCGGGTTACCATGACAACACAACCTGACGTCACCTGGTCACGTGACTATGACGTCACTTCCCCCTCCGGCTCTCCCTCCCACCAGTGTGGCACGATCTTCACATCTCCTACTACTTGTATGGAATAGTGATTGTTTGTTTGGGCAAATCAATGAGAAAGCAGAATATTCCAGAATGGAATCAAAGTAGTTTCCGGAGAGGGACCTCTTTGAACTCTTTCTCTATCCTCAGGTCTCATGGACATGGCAAGTAAAGACAGATAGATTACCATGATTAGGTGCATGTCCTGTGATTTCTATCAGATTCGAGGTGGTGTCCAGAATGGGATCTCAACGAGCCGGCTGTGCTTTTTGGACACCACCGAGAATCTGATACAAATCACAGGACATGCACATTATCATGATAATTCATTTACCTAACGATTCTGTCACATAAACAGATTAAATCTTAACCCTTTACCCAACGAAACGGAACAAACCGGTCAAGGCTATTCTCAAAATTCGCCGATTAATTTTCATTTTTTTTTTGTCTTAAAAACATAGGTTATGACCCCTCGATGGAACGAGCTCGTCGAGCTCGTTCCAATGAGTGGTCATAACCTATGTTTTTGAGACAAAAATGAAAAAAAATTAGTTACTCAAGATTTTTTCTTTGCAAGTGTCATCCTTTTTTCATGTTAGGTAAAGTGTTAAAGTATTTTTAAACATTTTTAGGACATAATGTTCGGTCAATCACCGAAATACACATAGAATGTATCCATGCGTCTGTTATGAAACGCAAACGAGTCGTCTATATGATATGGAATCAGAATGACTCGTCTATATGGTGCGGAATCGGAACACAGTATGTGATGCGTACCGTTTCTCGAGGTTTTCAGGCCAAAATCTATATGATTGTTAGATAAAGACAGAAGAAACGTTCAAGAGGGCAGACTTAGTAGGATCTTGAGAGCATATCGACGATTCGAATGTTCCGAATCATTGCAACATGCATCGAATCGAATCACTGGAACTATCTCAAATCGAATCTACTTTCGAAGCTTCGCAAGGCCTTTATTGACACCCATGTGTCAACTCGCAGGAAACAGCCCTATCTCCCAACCATACAAACAAACACCCAAACACAATAAGAATTAGAAATTTATCAATTGTAAACTCTTGTTCTACATTCGGACTCCTGGTGTCTAGCAAATGAGGAGTATAGAAGTTATCAGTTCAGTGAAGTTTTCTGGTATGCTGTATCACATAGAGTTGAGTACCTCCAACCAAGCAGTTTCGAACGTATCATCGTGGCCGGCGAGTACGATACTGCTTGGTGAAGGTCCTCAACGAGAATTCACCAGAAAACGTCTCTGTTCTGGTGATCTTTATATTATATACCTTCCATCAACTAATAATTAAATCCCGATTTCCGAATTTGTCAAATCGACAACATTTTTAGTTGTTACAAAGGCGTGTTCTTTATTGCCATTCTGAACTGGGGGCATTTGATCCACCTCAGTACTTTAAAACTGAGAGTTCGGCACTAATAACACGATGGCGCCGATATTTCGACGAGAGGTAGTAATTCCATTGAAGAAAAATGGCTTCGAAAGTGATAAAACGACAACACTTGTAATCAATCTCAATAACCAGTTTAACATTCTTGACGTAATCCGTTACAAGGGACATCACTGTGAGAGAAGGAAAAAATGAGTTCTACATTTTTGTCAGTTTTCTTTTTTTGGCAAAAGCGATTAAAATCCGTGATGTCTTCCGAAAGCTTTGTGCGGGAAAATCGGAGGATGTCTTTACAAAATCAAGTATTATTCGAAAAGAGTGATATTTTTCCTTACAAACTCTTCCGGGACGTATTGAGAATTCGCGTGCGATCACAACGATCGAAAGGGTCATTTGTTTGTCTCTTCCAATGGATGACACCGAAAACTGTGAATAAACACCTAAGATTTAGGAAATGCAAACATTTGTGAAATATAATTTGCTTACTTAAAAAGTGTGTCGAATAGGGATTAGTTTTTAAATTTAATTTCTGCGCTCATTCTGATACTGCAGGAGAGATTTGGTGAACGAAATGTTTCGCATGTCAATGGAAGGTATATAATAAATTGAAGATATCAACAATTTTGGTCAATTTTTGTTTTTCTTTTTTAAGAACGTTCTCTAGGCGTCTTTTCGATAAGCTACGCTCTAAAATTAGCTGGGTTTGAGACCCAAATCAACTAGGTTGAGTGAATATGAAACCATTTGTACTTACCGGTGAACTGGCTTTCCGGATTAACATTTGACATGTCTACCAACGTTCAATACAATGCCTTTAATTACTTTAACTGTAATTAAATAGGAAAAATGTCATTTGACATGTAATTAATGTGCGAAATATGTATGTGGACTCGTAAAACATAGAGAAAGTTTGGAGTGCTTTTGGAAGAATATACCTTTCAAACAAAGCTAACTAAGTGTTCTTTTGAGAAGTTTATCTGTAATTATACGTGCAGTGCCGCGACTTATACCTCATTGATGATGGAGGTCCTGATTGGACAGGTCCAAATGGCAGGGCAGGAGGTGAAGATGAATCCTCTCCTACAGAAAGTACACACATAGTCAGGGAACTTCAGATGAATTAGTTGATGGTATTAAATACTTAACTCATACATCGAGGATCTCAAACGGGTTGTGATTGTATAAGAAATTTAATAACGAAGATCACAAAATTCCACGCGCAACGAGGTTTACGAAAGCTCGAATCGAATTTATTGGACAATGCTTGTAAATTTTGTACAGAATTGAGATGAATTTGAGATCCGTTCCATCACATAAGCACGCTGATGTGAAAATATCTGCGGTTCATTCGAAAATTTTGGAAAAAGAAGAACCCGCTTCCAAATCGCCCCTTGAATGCAGCAAGGCGTCATTGTTGGTGGCACCTTGATACGCCCAAGTAATGATACTCAAACTACTTTATTGAGTTCTACTATATAATACTTGCTGTTTATTTACAAATGCAACACAATATTTTTATGTGGTAATCCTCTAACAATGCTTTATTGTTATAAGATACCATATACTCGATGCCCACCGGGATAACATATCTTTATACCATGCTCACCTATATTAATGCTTGTGAAAAGCCCTATGCTAATTTTAGTTTTTAACCCTTTACCTAACGTAACGGCCAAAACCGGCCAGCGCTATTCTCAAAAATCGCCAATTAATTTTCATTATTTTTTCATTTTTGTCTCAAAAACATAGGTTATGACCCCTCATTGGAACGAGCTCGTCGAGCTCGTTCCAATGAGGGGTCATAACCTATGTTTTTGAGACAAAAAATGAACAAAATGAGTTATTCGAGAATTATTTATGCAAGTGTCGTCTGCTTTACATGTTAGGTAAAGGGTTAACCCAACTACCGATGCAAAGCTTCTACTGTGGTTAAACCGTTTTCATTGAAAATTCCATGACAAAAATGTACTCCTACAGTAGGAACAACATCCAACTTGATTCTTTGGCACGACCCAAATTGCCGACGTTGATACATTCCCACTTCGCGATGTTTCATTCAACACACGACGTTTTGCGGTGCTATCTACCACGTGCAATGACTTATTAAGAGAATACCTACAAATTAAATATTTACAATAGAATTTAAGAACAGTTAATAATAATTTGACTGAAAAAGCAAGGTAAATCCAATCAACATCCACGATGTGTCCTGCTGTCAATTAAGCATCCACGTACAGCCAAAAGAACTGCCCATCGGCGCAAATATAAAAAAAACATGTGTTCGCTCGTCTGCTAATCGAAAATATCATGTTTCCCCCATTTTAAGTGACTAAGTCGATTATTTATTAAAAGCATGATCAAAATAAAACAAATAGGTACTGGGGCCACGTGGTTAAAACCCTTATCCTAGTCGTGGTTTAAATCCGATTACCGGCCCAAGTACATTTTTATTCTCTATCTACCCGCAATTGTTCAGCGTTGTGTAATAAAGGATTGCATTAAACTCCATACAGCAGCGGTCAAGGTATGCGCCAAGACTTTGGTGTAAGAAGGAACAATAGATGTGATTCGCTTGAACATATCAGCCACATGTTTCAAAAGGATATCTCTCTAATTACCGGAGCCCAATATACTTAAAAAGTCACACAATAATTATTTCTGAACAATGAGAGTTCAATACCTGTGAATGTAGATAAATGCGAAGACGAAATTATGTACTTCGGATTCAACTAGAGTACAACTTTGCTTGTGATCAGAATGCGTAAAAAATATGTAAATATCGATTGGAAGGATGTTTTACTGAATACATAACAGTGATTGCAAAAAGTGGTACTTTTCACCCCAGATGCCCATCGGGTCGTGACACACATACACACCGTGGACTGAGATTTCGAAGACAAAACATAAAATGTTGCGAAATCAAGAGAGCGAATCAAAAACTGAATATGCCATCTTAGATTGAATGTTATTGGTATTTCTTTTCCCACGGGTGTGAATTGACAGTGCTGTGAGGAGGAGAGCAGTAGTAGAAATTCTTTGTCAATTTTAGCGAGTAGAGTACTGTCACACTAAAAAACCTTTAACCCTTTACCCAACGTAACGGACAAAACGGGTCAGCGCTAGTAGTATGTCATGCACGTTTGGGGCCTTGTTTGCCGGATCTCATTGCCGGATCTCATGTGACGTCATAGTCACGTGCCCCAGTGGCGCCATGTTGTCTTATCATGGTAACCTGCGTGAGCGGCCATGTTGTGACGTCATCTCCATAGTGATACGTGTTGTTAGTGCGCATGCGCAGCACGTGTTAGGGTGATAGTGTTTCCGTCGTCCATTTTGTATACTGGAGGCCATCTTGGTTTCTATGGTAGAACGTGGTTGCTGTGTGACCCAAAGTCCTACAATAGGACAGGGGTATGTTCGGAGGGTATGTTCGATTGAATCGGAGTATTTTTTGGAACGACTTACCTGGATAATTACCACAAACAACCCGACAACTTGTATTATTTCGAATTCTTCCAAAATTCTCTGCTTCTATCTATATATGCAATAGTTATCGTTTATCTGGCCTTGTTCCTTTATTCTAGAATGTACTCCAGTAGCGTAGAAGAGCCTATCGACTGGAACAGTTTACCTTATTATTGCTATATTTAGCAATTTCTGGTCTATTCTTGTTAGTTCTGACCCTATTCTAAGTACTCCTGTTGTTTCATTTATCTAGATTATAACTAACCAATCAGATTGCTTGATTTCCCATGATCTGTATGCAGGGTTATCTTCCTTGTGTATAACAAAAGACTATATCCAATCGCCATATCCCATGGAATCCCATAATTTTGCAAAACATCTGTGGCTATGAAGTCCCTTTTTTGTCATATGAGGCCATGAGGGCTATGTAAAAGTCCTCAGTGAATCCTCATTTATTATCCCTCATAGCCTCATTGAACTTTGAGGTTATGAGGACCTTGAAAAATCCCTCAGTGAGGTATAATTTTCTACGACTCTTAGCCTCATTTCAGTATTTAACAGGTTTATCCTATGGAATCCCATTTTGGAAAACGCCTGTGACTGTGGAATCCCATTTTTGTCGTATGAGGCCGTGAGGGCTATGTAAAAGCCCTCAATGAGTCCTCATTTATTATCCCTCATAGCCTCATTGAATTTTGAGGTTATGAGGACCATTAAAAATCCCTCAATGAGGCATAATTTACTACGACTCTTAGCCTCATCTCGGTATTTGAGGATACTCATGGCCTGGTATTGTATTATTCGAGGATACCTATCGAAGATACCTTTTATAGGATACTTATCTGAGGATACTATATAGGCTGTACGTATCCCTATAGGTCTCTTGCTGGCCCTTAGTACTATTAATCCACCTGATGCTTTATGTTATCCTATGACTGGTATAGGTAGTATGCAATGCTAGGCATAGTAGTATTGTGGGTAGGGGTACTGCCTGGTAGTTTAGAACGGTACTATAGTATGGCGGTATATACACCTATAGGCTCCTGTTAGTGCTTGGCACTATTAAACAACCGATTGCTTTGTTTTATTATATGGCTGGTATATGTAGTACGTTATGGTAGACCTGGTGATTTTGTGGGGGTGGGGGGTAATGCTTGGTAGTTTAGAACGGTATTATAGCATAGGCTGTACATATCCTTGTAGGTCTCTTGCTGGCCCTTGGTACTACTGATCCACCAGATGCTTCATATTATTGAGCGGTATTCTGGGGTGGGGTCAATTCCTGGTAATACAGAACGGCAGCAGAGTATGGTTGGTATATTCCCCTATAGGTCGCATCCTAACCGTTCATAGTATTAACCTACCAAATGCTTTGTATCATCCTGTTACTGGTAAGGTGGTACGTAATACCAGTAGTTCCTACCTTATTCCGAGTACTCTTGTTGTTTCATTTATCTAGATCATTTATATAAATTATAATTAACCGATAGATTGCTTGATTTCCCATAACCTGTACTTAATCGTACAGAGTTATCTCCCTTCTGCAGAATAAAAACCTATATCAATGGCAATATACCCGGCACCCCAATTTCGGCACCCCTTTTTTGAAAAACATATGGCCTTCGGCACCCCTTTTTCTGAAATGAGGATAAGAGTCGTATTAAAAATCCCTCATTGAGGCATTTTTAATACGACTCTTATCCTCATTTCAGAAAAAAGGGGTGCCGAAGGCCATATGTTTTTCAAAAAAGGGGTGCCGAAATTGGGGTGCCTTCTGGAGAATCCCTTTTTTCTGAAATGAGGATAAGAGTCGTATTAAAAATCCCTCACTGAGGGATTTTTAATACGACTCTTATCCTCATTTCAGAAAAATGGGGTGCCGAAGGCCATATGCTTTTCAAAAAAGGCGTGCCGAAATTGGGGTGCCGGGGATATTGCCATTGATATTGGTTTTTATTATGAAGAAGGGAGATAACTCTGTACGATTAAGTACAGGTTACGGGAAATCAAGCAATCTATCGGTTAATTATAATTTATATAAATGATCTAGATAAATGAAACAACAAGAGTACTCGGAATAAGGTAGGAACTACTGGTATTACGTACCACCTTACCAGTAACAGGATGATACAAAGCATTTGGTAGGTTAATACTATGAACGGTTAGGATGCGACCTATAGGGGAATATACCAACCATACTCTGCTGCCGTTCTGTATTACCAGGAATTGACCCCACCCCAGAATACCGCTCAATAATATGAAGCATCTGGTGGATCAGTAGTACCAAGGGCCAGCAAGAGACCTACAAGGATATGTACAGCCTATGCTATAATACCGTTCTAAACTACCACGCATTACCCCCACCCCTACAAAATCACTAGGTCTACGATAACGTACTACATATACCAGCCATATAATAAAACAAAGCAATCGGTTGGTTAATAGTGCCAAGCACTAACAGGTGCCTATAGGTGTATATACCGCCATACTATAGTACCGTTCTAAACTACCAGGCACTACCCCTACCCACAATACCCCTATGCCTAGCATTGCATACTACCTATACCAGTCATAGGATAACATAAAGCATCAGGTGGATTAATAGTACTAAGGGCCAGCAAGAGACCTATAGGGATATGTGCAGCCTATATAGTATCCTCAGATAAGTATCCTATAAAAGGTATCCTCGATAGGTATCCTCGAATAATACAATACCAGGCCATGAGTATCCTCAAATACCGAGATGAGGCTAAGAGTCGTAGTAAATTATGCCTCATTGAGGGATTTTTAATGGTCCTCATAACCTCAAAATTCAATGAGGCTATGAGGGATAATAAATGAGGACTCATTGAGGGCTTTTACATAGCCCTCACGGCCTCATACGACAAAAATGGGATTCCACAGTCACAGGCGTTTTCCAAAATGGGATTCCATAGGATATACCTGTTAAATACTGAAATGAGGCTAAGAGTCGTAGAAAATTATACCTCATTGAGGGATTTTTCAAGGTCCTCATAACCTCAAAATTCAATGAGGCTATGAGGGATAATAAATGAGGATTCACTGAGGACTTTTACATAGCCCTCATGGCCTCATACGACAAAAAAGGGATTTCATAGCCACAGATGTTTGTCAAAATTATGGGATTCCATGGGATATGGCGATTGGATATAGTCTTTTGTTATACACAAGGGAGATAACCCTGCATACAGATCACGGGAAATCAAGCCATCTGATTGGTTAGTTATAATCTAGATAAATGAAACAACAAGAGTACTTAGAATAGGGTCAGAACTAACAAGAATAGACCAGAAATTGCTAAATATAGCAATAAGAAGGTAAACTGTTCCAGTTGATAGGCTCTTCTACGCTACTGGAGTATACTCTAGAATAAAGGAACAGGGCCAGATAAACGATAACTACTGCATATATAGATAGACGCAGAGAATTTTGGAAGAATTCGAAATAATACAAGTTGTCGGGTTGTTTGTGGTAATTATCCAGGGAAGTCGTTCCAGAAAATACTCCGATTCAATCGAACATACCCTCCGAACATACCCCTGTCCTATTGTAGGACTTTGGGTCACATTGCAACCACGTTCTACCATAGAAACCAAAATGGCGGCCTCCAGTATACAAAATGGACGACGGAAACACGTATCACCCTAACAACACGTGCCGCGCATGCGCACTAACAATACCTATCACTATGGAGATGACGTCACAACATGGCCGCTCACGCGGGTTACCATGACAACACAACATGGCGCCACTGGGTCACGTGACTATGACGTCACATGAGATCCGGCAAACAAGGCCCCAAACGTGCATGACATACTTCTAGCGCTATTCACAAATGTCGCCAATTAATTTTCATTACTTTTTCATTTTTGACTCAAAAACATAGGTTACGACCCCTCTTTGGAACGAGCTCGACGAGCTCGTCCCAAAGAGGGGTCATATCTATGTTTTTGAGACAAAAAATGACAAAAATTAGTTATTCAAGAATTTTGTTTGCAAGTGTCGTCTGCCTTTCAAGTTAGGTAAAGGGTTAAAGAAATAGTTATACACCTCAAACGGGATATTTTGTTGTAAATGTGTGATTGGGTCAAGATAAGATTGTCAGTTGGTTATAAATTATAAAAAACAAAACACAAAATTGAACATATGTACTCAATTTTAGATAAGTAATACCAGAAAAGCACAAACGTGCTGTGCAGTGTTCCATGGCGTCCCGTGCTATTTACAGGATGACTCCTAGAAACTCTAACTAACTAAGTCTTAAACCGCGAACAGAACGCATGATATCCCAACAAAATGTACGTAATACTGAAGAGCAGACGATGCACATAATTATGTGACAAGATGGCGACAGTGTGTGATACACCATACCCTTAATTCGTCAATTTTGCGCAAAATTAAACAGCTGCCGTAGTGTTCGGCCCTAATATTCGCTCGAAAGCAAATTCTTCTGAATATTTGAATAGTTGCTAGTGTATTCGAATATTCGAACGCACGACCAGGGTGGTTCATAGGAGAGAGACAAAATTCCGTATTCCCGTGATGTGTTTAATCAGAAGAATGAATCACATATTTGGTCTTTCTTCGATTTAGCCAAAGGAACTAAACAAACTGGTGACGGACAGTGTGCATCCTGAGCACAAACTGCAGTACTTCGAGACACCGACGAATTTATGTTATCACTTGAAGAACTAATATGGATACGAAAAATGAGAATTGAGTTAGTCAGAAAAAGTTACAAGAAACTTCCAAAGCGGGCCGACTCACAGTGACGCAGAAGAATTTGAACGTAGGTGTAACAAATATGACGAAATAGTTCATCACCTCGCTAAATTCGTTGTACCCGTATAGTCTGGTCGATAATCCACATTTTAGAGGTTTGCAGTGTGCGCTTGGATTCTGTTGGAAAGGCATATCGAATAAATCAAGCAGGAATTTCCGACTAGATTTGGAAGTACATTCAGACTGTTGGAACATTTGACAGCTATGGGGAAATATCTCATCAATGGCATGATTGATAATGAGACGACGCGGGTACGGAAACTCTTCCTATCACCTGGATTTTGGACTGATGCCACAGCACTTTTGAAAACTCTGCACTTGATATCGAAAAGGATGGGATAAGAAAAGCATATTATGTATCATCGATTTATGTAGGGCCGTCAATATTTTTACATACGTATAAAGACAAAGTTGTCCCGGTCCCATATACTCTTTCAAACAGGCCAACGTCAACATTTAGCACGCCCATAAGATATATTATTCAATCATTTATAAAGCATATCAACAACACCAACTACACCTGTTTGTTATCATGCAATATTTTATGAGACACTACCGAGTGTGGTGTTTATTTTTTCTGAGCTTTGTATATATTTACACACATTTATCTGAATAAAGAATTTAGAATAAAAAAATATTTTTGCATATATTATGAAGTCAACCGATACTGGTGGTGACTGACCCTCCATCAATCAGGGATACTAAGACCCTCTTCTCTGACTACTCCGAGACGCGACCTGGTAATGATATTTGGGAAGCAATGTCGATTGCAGTTGGAATCAGTAAAAGGATGAAAAGACTTCCTTTCGGCAGACAGGCTTACTTGCTTGCGCGCACTTCCGGTTGGCAGAAATCAACCCTCGTAAGCTGTGCATAGTTGCATAATGACGACGTCGTAGAGCTCACGGAAACGCCTGACGACATCACTCAGAAATCAAGAAAGAGCAGAAGGAGAAACAGCTGTGGGTATTGTGACGACGTTCGAGTGTTATGTGGGTCTGAATCAGGCAGTCACCAGAAAGCCTCATGATAGTGCGTTAAGTGCCAAGGTGGCACTAGGTGCTAACTTGACAGAGGACCACATTGGCCTCGATGAGGACCCACTCATTTGATAAAACAATAAAGAGGCTAAACACTAGAAGGGAACAAAACTTAAATTATACCTTGGCAATCTGGGACCAGCGTATTGTCAGAAAGAGTGTTTTCCAGAGACGGATTCATTTTAACTGAGAAATGGAATAGTCTCAAACTTCAGACCGTGAGAATGTTACACGTTCCAAACAAGATCTTTCAGTTTCCTTACGGAGGCAGAATCCATTCGAATTGCGGTCAACCGTATCTTGTACACTTCTATTGGAATGTTATTGCTCGGGGGCATCCATTTTTACGAGAAGAACTCCATTGAACTGTCTGGCAGTGTGAATTTGTGCAGATTTTCGTTCCTAAAAGTTTAAATGTTACACTACCTCTGTATTACTTCGATTAATAATTGGTCAGATAATCATAAAATATGCACATTCAAGTGTATATCCATTTCGAAATGTTCGGGTTTTTTTTTTCCGTTATCTGATTTCGAAATATATTCGAAAATTACTCGAATATTCGCTCGCTAGTTCGTTCAAATGTTCGAAAATCAAGATGGATTCAATACGAACAACAGTCTGCGAGTTGGTATCAAATACTACGAGACTGGACAAAACATATTGCGATGTGAACGTTCGTTACCAGATGTCCGTTTATTTTTCATTTGTTGCCGAAGGAAACCGAGATTTCTTAGCAAAAATGTGAAGCTGAAAATTACTAGGTTTTCCCAAAAACCAGGGAAAGACTCTTGTTATTCTTTTTTCAAAATTTTTCTTCTCTGTTTTTTCCCCTCAATTTTGTCTGTTGCACTGCTCAAAAACACGCTGTACGATTTCAACCAAATTTGGCATACTTATGTAATGTCATAAAATCTAGTAGGAAACGTCATGTCTGTGAATACGCGTATTTTCAAATTATTTTGCCAAAAACGTAAAAAATTTCACCGTTTTTCAATTGTCTCAAAATTGTTAACAGTTACTAAGGTCAAATTTCCCACACATTTAGAGCATAACATGATACACCAAAATCCCTACAAAAATACTTCAAAATTAACCCCATTGCCCTTTTTCTTCAAAATGGACCAACTTTAAGGGGCAATTCCTCTAATTTCAAGTTGTTGTAACAATTATTTTGGTATGGATAGATGAAACAATGATTGCGGAAGAAAGTTACTGTTTACTTGATAATCTCAGATTTAACACTCAAGCACAATGAGGGTGAGAATACGAGTACCGTTTGAAAATTCCAAAATTAGCCATCTTTGGTTGCCCTTTTTTCTATTATTTTGGAAAAGGTTAATTTCAAACACTTTTCAAGTCTGTATTCACAATTGACAACCGAGGATATTTGCTATCGTAAGTTTGCGTTTGCTTGTAAATTTTAACCCTATGTCCATTCTGGTTGGATAAAAGTAGGTACCGTCCATAAAAACTTTCATTTTTCAGAATTTGGGAAGTTTAAGGGACAATTTACTCCATTTCTGAATGATTGAGCATGGATGTTTTCTATGGCTGCATGCAGCAGTGAATGTATGACAACTTTTGTTTTGTATGTTGTTATTAAAAGTTTAACCCTTGGCAGATTCAAAACTTCCCATAAGGGTAGTGTCGGAAACATTGTTATTTTGCCAGCTTTTCAATGCGATTTTTCAGCACGGGGGCCATATCTTCTCAAAAACTCTCACCCGGTTTTTCTGGCCTTGAAGTGGAGTACCCTCAAATTGTATATGTTCATTCAAATACCACGATTCAAGATTGCCCCATGTCTCTTATCAGAATATCAAGCTGTGGTTGATGACAGGTCTCTGGAAAGTGAAATGAGGTATCGTCATATTCGTAAAAATGCTTGTTTTTTCAAAATATTCAGCTACAAACATCAAAATTTCTTCATTTTTTAAAGGTCTCAAAACTCTTTACAGTTATTTACCTTCAGTTTTCCAAACATTTAGAGCATAATATGATACATCAAAATCACCCCACAGATATTTCAAAATTATCCCCGATGGCCTAAAATCACATGAATATAGCATTTTTTTCAAAATTGACCAACTTCAAGGGTTCATGCCAGTGTGAAAGAGTACAGTCGGAACAGTTGTTACACAGGTCTACCTGTCGCTCGCTGAACAAATCTTGTGTTTTATTTTTTTCTCTATGGCTTAACTCAACATAACGTGGCTTTGGCCACTTGAAGAATAGTACAGTTTGAAATATTGTGATTTCACTGAATTTTCTGCACTCATTTTCTCCAAAAACCAAAAGTGCATAGCTCAATGTGCTTTCTATACAATACAGTCTGCTTTTTCACATTAAAACTTGAGAAAGCCCGTAAGCTATCCAACAAATTACAATTCTCTAGTTTTCATTTGTAATTTTACTGCAGAAAACTGATTCTTGCTAGTACGAATATCAGACAGAGCGAGTATAAACGGCACACTATATACCGCCATGGTTATAACGTTCCACCAGACCAACTAAATGCAATGGTGTAATTGTTGGTAGGGACGACCACCCTCCCACCCCATCTCCCGAGTCCATGAAGAAAACAACTTCGTCTAATTTATGCCGTTGATTCCACATATCATTAACTCTTTGAACCCTAGAGGCCGCTTTTCCGGCCAAGGAACATGATATGTAATAACTTCATTAAGTTTGATGGTTTCAAAGCGAATATGTGCAGTAGGCCAATCAATATTTTCAACGTGTTGCCCCAGGGCAGCACGTTGAAAATATTAATTGGTCTGCCCCCAAATAATGAATATGGACTATTCCATTTGCTGCTATTGAACTGACATGGAAGATACCACCAGGGTTCAAAGGATTAAGCTATGTTCTGTTATACTGTTTGTTGTTGATGTGTTATTATTACTTGTTCGGACTACTGTATTATGATACAGTAATAAGACAGAATACAGCTAGGGTGGAGTCGGGGAATGGAAACAACTAGGATGGAGTCGGAGAATGGAATCAAAGACCCGAGGTGGATTTTTTCCTGTATTTAACGAGCGCCGGAGGCATATATTCTGTATTTATACCACAATTAAACTTGAATTTAGTGAACGAAGCTGGTATTTTTGAAGAAACATATCGTCTTCAGTGGTCTAAAAACCTTCCTGTTTGACACTGTTTTGGGTCGAGGCATTTCATTCACAGCATAACTTCGCTGAGAAGCCTCCTGACATGACGTTCTTGCGCGTAACCTGGACAACACGCGTGGTGTATCTAGCACATCTTCCAGTGCCTGCACAGTACAGTCGCCGTGGACTGGAGCTAATCCACGCTTGCGCAATGATGTCCACTCATGCATGCGTTTCCCAGGTAAAAAAAAACATCATCAGAAAAATATTATTTAATGAAGCACTGGGTTGTACCCAGTGCTTCATTAATTAATTTTTGATAATTAGTCCTATAATTAGTGTTTGGAATCCAATATTATTGCGTCGGTGGAAATATTGTCCACCAGTGGAGTGGAAAGTGACCAGTTGACGACGGCCGCACTGTGTTGTATCGCGTAACATTGAAGACGAACAGCAATCGTGGTATGAAATGCAGAAGTTTCTGAGTTAAAATGGTGCAGTTAACTATTTACTTTTGGCGGAGTATAACCACCCAAGAGGCAAAATGGTCGTATATACCAACTTGGATCCTCTTAGCTCCCCAGTTATAAACCTTATTAAATTCTCTTGCTGTAACACACCACTTAGGCGTCTATCAGTGACTAAGATAGGAGGATACTGCGAATTCTCATTCCCTAAAAGCACAATTTTATTACACTGAATCGAATTCTCTCGTTATAACACACTACTACAAACAACTGTTTCGGAGAAGAAATACGGAGTACTCGAATAGAATCAGGGGACTTCCCGGAATGCCGACATCTATTGTTCTCCTACAGGGACCAGGGAAGGTGTGATAATCGGATAAACTAGCTATGTCCTGTATCTATATTTTGGATAAATTATTTCTCATCAAATGAAGATAGATATTTTCGAAGAATTTTTTTAACAAACAACATATGAACGTCCGTCCATATTTTTAACGAACAATTTTGGACATTTTTACATTTCATATTTACGATCCCACAAAATGAGACACGGTATCACAATACTGATCTAACATGATTTGGCCGCTTTCCAATGTCTCCTCTCTCTCTCCAGCTCTATACTTTTTCTTTTTGCGCGGCACCTTGCCCCCATTCCGGAGTTGCAGTATGGATGATTCTGTGTATGATTGCTCGCTTTTGATTAGATCAATAAATTTATAAATATTTGGATGGTGGTGGTACAGTTTGGCGAGCTTTGCATGCCACCTCTCTACGTGATTGTTGTGGTTGTTTAAATCAGCAGTGGCCATAGTATCTGACCATACATCGTCTATGTCACTTGGTCGAATCAGAGGGAGAGCTTATGCCCGACGGACAAGTGATGTAACGCTCTCATCACTGCCAAAAAGTCTCTGAAGGCCATGTTTTTGTGCGTTAAAGGAAACATTTTATTCTCCACCAAAAGCAAGCGCCGTGTAAATTTACTTAAACAGATTTGGACACGTGCTGAATGTTCCATCGCAATAAAATGTTTCTGCTTCAAACAGACACCGAAGATTGTCCGCTGTTGAAAATATCAACATTCTGTTGTCTTCACACGTTATCAAAAAATTATCACCAGAAAGTGTCTTTGTGTATTGGTCTGGCAGGTCTATCTCTTGCTGAGTCCTTGTCAGTTTAGGGATTGTTTTGGCATGTGCTCTATACAGCTGATAATGACAACTTTATATGGTTGGAATAACCTCAACGATATCATCCACAAAGTTTGTATTTACACTAATGATGACTTCTCTCTATCTGTGGAATTAGCGTACTGGTATTTGGCTTGATTGATTTGGGATTTGGAATTACAACAAATCACAACAAAGCAGTTGAATAATTTAACGGAATAAACAAAAATTTAATGATAACAGATGGTTACTTCTCTGAATGCCGACACTTAGTAATCAAAGGGCAGTGTTTTTTATAGAATAGACTATACCTAATTAACAACCCTCGCTATCGGCATTCAGAGAAAATATTTTGATTTTCCAATTTCACCATGTCGGCATTCAGAGAGTAAATCTAGAATCATCGGATAACGGCAAATATATGGGACCTTCCGACTTACTGATTATAGACGCAGCTTGTTTTCACTTTGCAGTCGGTGAAAGAATATACATCGTTGAAATACAGATGGATGAACGCGGATATGGCCAGAGGCGGGCGTTTAGCTAAAACATTTGGGAATGATAGCAGAGGAAAACACACCTGCCTTAAACACTTATTGAAAGCTAAACCCAGTCGGTAGGGCTCGTGGATAAAATGAATAATCCATCTCGTGACACACGCTATTTTTACTTGTTGATGTCATCCCCTGAACACTCAGTCTTGGTAAACTCTGCACGCGAGCTTTCGAATATCCGATACTGGTATCTAAAACCAGAAAACAAAACGTAGAGAAATTTTATGCAGGCTCAAACGACATAATTAGATGCCAGTTGAAGATAATCTGTGATTGTTGTAAATAAATTATATAATCTTAATTGTATAATAACTAGGATACTATTGTGAAAGGCTTACTGACAATTCGCCGCCTGAGTGCTAGAATGTTCTATGTCCCCTATGGGACACAGAACATTCTAGCACTCAGGCGACGAATTATGTGCGGAATGGGAATAGTTCCGTGAAACACAATAATATTTGCTTATATTTCAGAAGTACACTCATCTTTTCAGCGATTTGAAGTTTGTTCTGATGGCGCATATTGGGAGTGTCTTGTGCATAAAGGCGACATTATTTCATGCGCTGATTGTATCTTCAATCGTGAGCCATAATATGTTCGTGACGTGTGTCATTCACCATGTAAGTTATCCCATGTTTTAAAACGTATATGATTGTGAAAACACTTCTTCGTTTTGAAGTACTCTTTTCAACTTCGTGAGATGCGTCATTTGAAGCGTAAGATTTTGAATCAACTGGAGCGGATTAAATAACACCAAACGATATTGTTTATGACGATAATCACATTGATACACAACTCACTCTTTATCATGTTAACACCACCAAGGCCTATAGTGCCAATCTACTGTGATGGAGAATTCGAAGGTAGTACGTGGTCACCGATGCTTTGACGTAGAACCAATGTCCCAATCATCCATAAATAAATACACTAAAAACCTGACTGCGTCCAAGTATTTTGGGGACTGTATTTTTCAACTCATTGAACCCAAGACGCTGCTTTTTTAACACAGGAACACTATGCGTCATAATTTCATTAAGTTGGAGGTGTGCTAAGTGGGTGGGTGGGTGGGTGGGTGTGGAGGTAGACCAAGGCTGCACGTTGAAAATATTAATTGCCCCCCCCCCCCCCCAAATAATGAACATGGACTATACCAACTACTGTCATTGAACTGACATGGACGATACCATAAGGGATCAGAGGGTTAATTTTTGAGTGTTCGTTCAGGATGAATATAATTTTGTATTCCTCTTTATTCATTGTTGGATAATTTATGTTTCATTTCTAACCTTTATCTTGCAAATACTGCAAACGACCACGGCGAGACGGACGGACAGACGGACGACGGGCCATGACAATACCTAAAATTTGGCTTCGCCAAAGTTGAGCTATAAATGAAAAAAAGAAGGAGGAGGAGAACAAGACACTTTATACTCTAAACTGACCTCGGGAGCTCTTAAAAGGGACTCATCATTTACATGTTGATCGCATTAGCTCATGGGGTCTTCCCCATCCGCGAGGAGCAAACGTTTCAAATTTCAATACAGGGTCTACACCTTATAAGAAAGTTCTTTGGTAAAAGGTAGTTATGCATTAACATGTGTGAAAATCTGTGGCCTCATACACACTGATCGGTGTGGATAAGGGAAAAGACCAGGGATCAAAATCACACCTACTAATCGGTATCACGCTGTGACGTACAATTCGACGCTGTGATGTTCTGTTCGGGCGCTGTGACGTGTTTTTTATGTGAAAAGTCATCGCTGCGGCTGATTTTATCAATTTTCAATCAAATGGAGAGGTAAGAAACACAGCTTTTTACTTTATCAGTTAGACTGATGTTTCCCAATCCCAACCAGCTTACTTTCACGTAGCAGATATTATCTCTCTTCGAATAATAGGGCTCACAAAATGCCTGGGTACAACTTCTGTACATCACCACTCGACTGAAAATCACCTACCTAGGTGATGCCCCATTGTTCTGACGCCAGGCCAGAAAATGGCCCTCGTAGCCTAAAAATATCCCTTCGATTTAAAATAAAACTTACCCCAACAGATCCTGGATGCAGAATAACCCCAACACAGCCCGTCAAAGTGAACCACCCAGTTGTGAAAAGTGGCAACGGCGCTGTGAAGTTAATGGCAACCACGTTGTGATGTTCACCATTTCTTAACCCAAATGAAAATTTGTAAGTAAAGGGTGTTTTTTTTTAAACGTCACTATACGTTTACCTTCCCTTTCATTAGTTGGTTCGTTCGTCGGTTTCATTATACGTTTTTTTAGTTGGTTCGTTCATCTGTATCAACTACGTCGTTTTGCAAGGGCGTAGAAACTCGAACGCAAAAGCGCAGTTGCGTACACACATGGACCCCACTTCGAAAGGGGAGGGGGGGGGTGAGGCACCCGAATTTTAATAAATTTTCAGTCGGTACAATTTGGGTGCCGAAGGACTCGAGAAGATGATGATCTTGTAAAAGTAACGTTAAGTTCCAATATATCGTCGAATAAAAGGTTTCGACATATCGTTCAGTCTGATTGAAGTGATGATTCGGAATTAATAATGCCTTGATGGCATTTCATAATTTCATACAATAATTAACTAATTAACAAAACTCATTCCACTAACTGTAGTTCTGAGCTCCTCCACACCGCTAACAGAAGGTGTATACTCTATTGTCGTAATATCATTTCCGATGTTATCTACCCAGGAGGATTTACAGCAGGGAAAATTGAAAAAATATATTACAAAAAATGAAGGTTAAATCAATAAATGTTGAGAATTCCACGTGCAAAGTTTGGGTGACCCACCCATGGTGTGAGCAGTAAAGCCACTTTCTCCGTTCTACAGACAGTCACATGCCCAAGACAGGCCTAGGAGAACTAGTGCCACGAATAATCTCCAAATGCACGCACTGAGTAACATCGGGTGAGACACAACTCTCGGTCAGGTTCATGATAACCTTTCCTTTTTGCGTCTGCACATCAGTCCATGGGCCGATAAGTCAGGGGGGGGGGGGGTGGGGGTGGGGAGGGTTCAGTCTCTATTTTTTTAAGCATAGGGTAACGGGTTGCTTAGTACCGGTATACTTCAAATTAATAAATTTAAATTTACAAAATTCTCCAGTCCATACTAGTTTGAATAAACGGAAAAGCTTACTTTATCAAACCTACCTGATAGGTAGATCCATCTGAGGGCAGCTGGTGTCTGATAACCATTTGAACGCAGTGGCTAAGCCAGGATTCTTAGTTAAGGGGGGGGGCTGAGTAGAAGTTGTGGGGGGGGGGGGGGGCATGTCACGCCTACGGCATGACAGCACGTACCGTAGAAAGTGGTTTGTGGTGCCAACCTGGCCTGAAGCGTGCTAAAAATTCACGGAGAAAATATGCATTCTTATAGGCTGAAGTAAGATATAAATTCATGTCTGAGCGATCTTTGAGCGCGTCATCGACAAGACGAGTCGCAGTTCTATGTTGTTTTAATCATAACAGTTTCGACCTCAGATAATCTTCTTTCGAGTCATCAGCCTGAGTGGTAGCTGGTTTACGTGATAGTATACCATTGCTATGTCAAAAATTATCGGGACATGTTATCAAGTTAGACCAGGTGGATTGGATGGGACCCAAGGGGGAAGTGGGGTAGCCCACTCCCCATAGCTCAGAAACTTCTGTCCGCCTGGTATACGACTCTTACCCTCCGTCTGCCCAGTGGTATCAAATACTTTCTGCGGAACATTTTCTTCTTCATAATGACGTAAATTGCAACTTATGAGCTTGAACATTCAATTTTCCTCCCCCGAAGCCATCCGAACTCCCACCAATGAGAGATAACCCCCTCTCTTTTTCGGGCGTTTAGAAGGGGGTGGGTAGTGGGGCTCCTTCGCAATGACGGACGCCGAATGGGGATAACACGAAATGGCCCCTCTCGTGCTGTCCCCTTTGACGTGTTGCGATGAGCACCCCCGCCCACTACAAATGGGTCAGCGGTCCCTGCACATTACAAGCAAGTCCAGCAAAAGGAAAACCTTCAAATGCGAAAAGGCCTGACTCGTAGCCAATCGGAACAGTGGATTTGTGAGCGAAAACGTGTGTGTTACCAATGACAAAACAAAGTAGATGATACCGACGAACGAACCAACTAAAGAAACTGAAGGTAAACGTATGATGACGTTTTAAAAAAAAACCTTTACTTACAAATTTTCATTTGGGTTAAGAAATGATGAACATCACCGCGTGGTTGCCATTAACATCACAGCGCCGTTGCTACTTTTCACAGCTGTGTGGTTCACTTTGACGGGCTGTGTTGGGGTTATTCTGCACCCGGGAACTGTCGGGTAAGTTTTTTAAATCGAAGGGATATTTTTTTAGGCTACTAGGGCCTTTTTCTGGCGTCAGAACAATGGGGCGTCACCTAGGTAGGTGATTTTGAGTCGAGTGGCGATGCACAGAAGTGGTACCCAGGCATTTTGTGAGCCCTATTATTCGAAGAGAGATAATATCTACTACGTGAAAGTTAGCTGATTGGGATTGGGAAACATCAGTCTAACTGATAAAGTAAAAGCTGTGTTTCTTACCTCTCCATTTGAATGAAAATTGATAAAATCAGCCGCAGCGATGACTTTTCATCACAGCGTCGAATTGCACGTCACAACGTGAGACCGATTAGTAGGTGTGAAAATACTATTTCTATTTGCATAGCGAAATGCTATACATTTTCAAAAAATATATAGCATTTTTTTTAAAATTGTGTAGCATTTTCATGTTTCAAATTATACAATAATGAGTGCTTTTGTTCCCTAGAAAGCATGTGATACTCAGTTACATGTATATTAGTGGTTGGCCAACTTGAAGAAAAAAAAACACAAAGAAATTAATACAGTCGGGTAATGCTGCTATTAATTTGTAGTAGCAGCATTACCTGAGTCTGTAAATGTCTGTAGTGCCGCCTGGCACCAACAGATGTGAAATCTTTAACACTTTCACTACTGTAGCTTTCAAAGTTTCAAGTGGTTTGATCCATGTATGACTGGTACAAACGTGCACGGTACAGACATACTGATTTGGCACTCTGCCATCGTGTGAGCGGGCATCTATCCCCAATTAACATTTTTACTCGATTGGATACTTGAGGATTTGGATGCAAATCGGCAGTTCATGGACCACCAGGTATTCTACCTGGTGGTCCATGAACTGCCGATTTGCCATTGAGCTGAGCCATCATCTTTCTACCAGACAAGCAGCCACAAGTTGGGACTAATACCCATTGTCCACCATGATATTGAACTTGAGAATGTGATGGCATTTCACTATGCATATTTAATGATTGCATAGTTTTTCCCGAATTTTGCATAGAAAAATGCGACAAGATACCGCTTATTTTAATCACTGGAAAAGACGGTGATTCGACCCACTTTTTAATCTTAAGGTCTCTTGATTCAAAGAATGGAATGGTTTGGTATTCATAAATATCCAACATAGCGGGCACTCATTCGTCTTCCCAACCGCTCTAAACTTATTTGAGCCCAGAGAACAATGCTCACTTCTTCTGAAGAGTTATGAGTACTAAGTTTCAACATTTTCCTGGACGCACGGACCTCTACTACCACAGGTGGAGTTCGCACTCTCGAACTCTCGTTATAGTTTTAACCGCAGAAATGACTCTAGGTGAATATTTCATTTCAATTTGAAAGAACTGGAAAATAATTGACACTTTCAGATACAGATTAAGGCTATATCCAGACAACAGAATCGAAACTCTATATTCACGTCCAAATATTTAACAAATGAAGAACAGGCCTAGAATATACACTCTAAAAACCATCGAGTTAAAATTAACCCAAACCAACTGGGCTGAGTGAATATGAACACAATGGGGTTCATTCTATTCTATTTCGTTGTTATCTGTTTTCGAAAACAACAATCAGTCGATTGAGATGCAGGAATAACAACTATTATTTACGTATAACACTTGTTGACACGCGAAATGACTACAAACAGCTTCACTCCCATGCCTTTGGTACTTTGAAAATGATTTCAAATATAACACCATCAAAACACGAAGAACACATGTCAGAGATAGTCAGACACACGTCATGTGATGATCACAGTAACATATCTGTGGACATATATCTTAATCAGTATTTATTTATTTATTTATTTATTTATTTATTTATTTATTTATTTATTGGTGCTTAACCCTTTACCCAACGTACCGGCCAAAACCGGCCAGCGCTATTCTCAAAAATCGCCAATTAATTTTCACTATTTTTTTCATTTTTTGTCTCAAAAAACATAGGTTATGCCCCCTCGTTGGAACGAGCTGGTCGAGCTCGTTCCAACGAGGGGTCATAACCTATGTTTTTGAGACAAAAAATGAAAAAAAATAGTTATTCAAGAATTATTTCTGCAAGTGTCGTCTGCTTTTCACGTTAGGTAAAGGGTTAAGGTCACATACTTACGCACAATGACTAATCGTGACCGTGACAGTTTTACGGGTGGAGAAAGCCCGAGTACCCAGAGAGAACCACATAGCAACGACAAGCAACTGTTAGTTCCTGGACATTCTAACTCTGTTAAAGCTCCGCTCAAGCAGAGTTACAGAGGCTGAAGACATGCGTACCATCGACATGCATAACGCCTTAGTACAAGGCGTCGTCGTGCCACCATGTAGGCAACCGGAATGCCTTGCCCAAGGACACAACGCGGGTCGTCCCGGACTGGGATCGAACTCGGGACCTCTAGCATAGAAGTCCAACAGTCTACCACTGAGCCACCACGCTCCATGTTAATCAGTAAAATACCACAAAACACCACGAAAAACAGAAATTTCATTGGAAGATATTATCTCCGCATTTGTTGATGACAGTAGTGGTCATTTTACTTGAGGATCTCTTCAGCGAGTTCATATTACGATTTCTGAATGCGTATGTTTATAGACGTGCAGGTTTGTTGATTGTCGAAACACGGTATAACTCGTAACCCCAAAATATTACCAGATTTCTTCCGTTTTGGGCCACATGGACCAATTGACCCATATGTGGTCTAAATAGGAGACTACGATTCTTTATGAATACAGTGGAGAGATGGTTACCAGATTTCCTTTCATTCCAAAATTGAAACTCTCGGTTCGGGAATTGTTTCAAATCCTTGTTATAGATTATCTGTTTACTTGCATTCACAAATTTTATTATCGGCTTCTGGAATGTTTTGGAAATTGGTATCAAGCATTTTGTATTTAGACGCATGTTCAATACATTCACACGGAAGTCTTCAGCTATCGTCGCATAAAGAAAACTCAGACCACTAGCTGCTAAACAAATGGATTGCTAAAATGTGAGCAATAAACGTTGCAACTCCATCTGCACACCCTCCCCATCTCTTGAAGTTGGAGTCAAGTCAATCCACGCATATAACTGCCCCAAACAGTGGCATTGAATGAGAAAGCTAACTGTTACTGCAATCACAGAGAATAGCTTTCACATCACCAATTGGCATGGTGTTTACCGAAAGCCAAGTACAAAAACTTAAAACTAGTAATATGTTATCACCTAACACTAACACTTGTGGTTTTGTGTTTCTTTTTTATATGTTCTTGTTTTCGAATTTTTTCTTCTGAATAATGACTAAAATATGCTGTGGATAACTGGATATTTAACCCTTTAAACCCTAGTGGTATCTTCCATGTCAGTTCATATGCAGCAATTAGAAGAGTCCATCTTCATTATTTAGGGGAAGTCGAATCAATATTTTCAACGTGCAGCCTTAGGGCTGCACGTTGAAAATATTTATTAGACTACCCCAACCATAACTTAGCAGGCATCCTACTTAAAGAAAGTATGACGCACCATGTCTTTTGGGCCGGTAAAGCGGCCTCTGGTGTTCAAAGGGTAAATTTGTGTTGCTGTGAAAATGTGTGCATCATAAACATATTCTTCTCTCGTGGACATCTAACTGTTGTCTTTAAAAAGCCTTTGGCGGTTGCGAGGCGTTGAAAAATTGAATACTATGAAAAAAATGCCATTGTTGATCATTGCCTATCTTTATAAACAAATGCTACCACCTTCCCTCTCCAAAAAGGCTATACAACAACATTTCAAAATTATTAAACTGCAATCTCGGGGGAAAAAGGAAAACATTCCATCATTTTGGCAAATAAATGAGTGGATGGTATCGCTGCCTTTTTGTAAAAGTAGACTGTTCTTCTAGCCAAAACTCCGAATATTCTAATAACATTCTCCTTCTGAATTCCACTATACGTATCGAAGACGGGACTTTTCAACTGTAATTTAACACAACAGATCGTTGCCTCAAAGTTCAATTGATCTCATGTTCCAGTTCACATTAATCGCACATGCCCACCCCACCCACACCTGACATGTTAGGTCACCCTCTCATCAACGATTGTAGCTCAATCCCGATATTCAACGCAATTGCAACTATTTAAGATGAAACTTCCACCAGTTATTTCCGAAGTCTGCACGATAAACAGTTGAATACATTTGGCGTCCAAAAGCAGGAGAGTAGTCAATAAAAAAGATTGTATTCAGCTATTTATTTTTATTTATTTCATTTTAGTTTTTTAATTAATTTACTTATTTTTGTCTTAACGACAATTTCAAAATCAACAAAAGCAATATCATTAGACCACTCACTGGAACGAGCTCAACACTTAATGCCACGTGAGTCTCCCACTCGCTCAAATCATGGTCAGTCCGGTGCTGTCACTTTCATTTAGTTTATGTCACTTGCGTTCTACCTTCCCAAATGCCCTTCTGCTCAATTTTTACCGGTCACTAATATGTCCACCAACGATATGCCCGGTAATGTTAAGGGTCTAATTCCGTCCTAAGGGTCAAGCAGTCGTCGAGAGATGCGTCTGGTATGTCGGGGTCACATAAACGAAGAAGGCAATTCATTACACGACAACTGCTGTGCGTATTCAACTTATTGCCTCGATACAGACATTGGGTAATGTGCAAGATACACCACGCTTGGGGAATCTGGATTGAGCGAAGGAACATCGTGTAAGAACGTATCTGACAGGACTTTACTCGTCTGAGTAGCGTTATGACGTGATGAAATGCTTCGACACGAAACAATGTCAAGATCAGACTGCCTGTTATATTTTTCTTTGACAGTATCACCTTCATTCACTTAATTCAAGTTTATCCCTTTACCTTACATGAAAAGCAGACGACACTTGCAAATAAAATTCTTGAATAACTAATTCTTTTCATTTTTTGTCTCTAAAACATAGGTTATGACCCCTCATTGGAACGAGCTCGACGAGCTCGTTCCAAAGAGGGCTATAACCTATGTTTTTGATACAAAAAATGAAAACAATAATGAAAATTAATTGGCGATTTTTGTGAATAGCGCTGGTCGTTTTTTCCGCTACGTTGGGTAAAGGTTTAAGAGTGGTATAAATTCAGAACACAACTCGGTTAGAAGTTCAGGAATAAACGACCATTGATGGAGATTTTCCAGCATTTCACGCGCGCATTCGGTGCCCGTAAAATACAAAAGAAAACTCCACACCGGATCGTTGGCTACTGTTCCCTTTTCTCCACCCTCGCCTTGTTCGATCTTAATATACTCGATGAAACTATAGCTTAACTACATTAGAGATCTTACCCCTTATGAAAGTAATCCGGATGAGATAAAACTATATCCACTGATTTGAGAACTTTTCATTATCATAACACCTCCGATGTCATTTTGAAAATAGTGGTCATAAAATCACACGATATTTCGAGCAACAATCCCCAAAATGAAAATATCAAACATAATACAAAACTGGCTCAGGTGAACATAAAAGGTTGATGGAAAACTGAAATACGATTCACCATTTGGTACAGTACACCATTGTTGGCGACCATCACCCTTGACAATATTTATTACTGCTGACGCGAAAATCGTCTATGGAATTTGTTCACTGGGGTATGTAATATGGCCATTTATATCTTCGTGAGAAGCACTCATGTCGAGGAGAAATTTGATATTAGATTTGAAACCCAGCATTCCGTAGTTGTTTACCTTCAAACTCTACTCTGCATAAAGCGATTGTAAAAAAAAATGTCAAAGCTATAAATTTTATATGCTTGGCTAGGAAACTGATCTTGAGTGGTGTTAATCATGGTGACGTTGTTAGAAAGGGTGCGTCCTACGACCTGTTGTCGGGAAGACCTAGCCATCTTTTTCAGAAGCCGTTCATTTAAAATGTTGTGTTTAGTGACGTACAGACATAGGAGTTTGTGCAGGCATTTGACTTTCTTGAATCTTGTATGAGCCGTCATGATGTGAATGACGCCATTTCATCACTTGCAAGGATATTTATTTATTTATTTATTTATTTATTTATTTATTTATTTATTTATTTATTTATTTATTAAAGTTTAAAGAGACTTTCGACAGCTATGGTCGCCTCATATCGGAGAGTTGTACTGTTGGAGGAAGCCGGTGTACCCGGATAGAACCACCGCTCAATGGTGAGCAGCTGTCAGTCTCCCCAACGTACTAAGTTACTAACTCCACACAAGCTGGGTTAGCATGGGTTGAAGACAAGTTCACCATCGACGTGCAGTGCGCCTTAGTACACAGCGCCACCGTGCCCCCGGATTAAGTGCCTTGCCCAAGGACACAACGCAGTTGCCCGTAGCGGGTATCGAACCGTGGAAATCTCGGATTGAAGTCCAATGCCGTAACCACTGCGTCAGCTCACTCCCATTTGCAAGGATAAAGATATGAACTGCCATAGGACCTTGCGACGCTTCGAGATTCGATTTCGAATATTAATTTACTATTTTACTATTCAGTTCGATTCGAAATCGGCTAGCCGATTCATTTCCTTCGAATCTTTTCACATGACCAAAGTTCGGTATCAGTCATCTCATAAAGCAAATAGTATAGATGGAAATTTACATAAATAATGCTGATAATAACGCCTGAGTGTAAATTGCGCTATATTAACCCTTTACCCAACGTAACTACCAAAACCGGCCATCGCTGTTCACAAAAATCTCCAATTAATTTTCATTATTTTTTCATTTTTGTCTCAAAAACATAGGTTATAACCCCTCTTTGGAACGCGCTCGTTCCAATGAGGGGTCATAACCTATGTTTTTGAGAAAAAAATGAAAAAAATAGTTATTCGAGAATTTTGTTTGCAAGTGTCGTCTGCTTTTCATGTTAGGTAAAGGGTTACCATAAATATCACCACCCATGCTAATTCCAGTCTTAAATGTCACTACCACTGTTGAAAGCAACTTCAAAATTCCCAAACAATGTCGGTGATGAGCTGTTGCTATCGGCTTGCACTGTACAGTGTCTTGTGCCTGTCAATTTCGCACGCGTTCCTGTTTTTTTAACTATATTTCTTTTTGGGTAATATTCCAATTATATCATCAAGGCATGCCTTGATGATGCAGTTGGAATATCGTCTCGTGAAAACAATAAGGTTCTTCCTTCCAGTAGAAGATAGAACATTATGATTCTCGCGCGGCGATATGTTATCAGACGGGGCTTGAACCATCATAGTCGTAACAAATCAGGTTTCAGCCTCTACCCCAATCGGAGATCTTCAACACGCCCCTGATACGATTTGATTTCGAATAATAGACCCGATTCGATTCGAATAAAAAATGTGTGATTCTCAGGATATAAACTGCAATGACTTATCATCACAGGTGGCACATTTGTACCTTCAAGGGACGATTTAATATTCAGTTGTAAAATCATCTTCGCTGACTCTATATACAGTTAAGTTGACCGACAAACTGCATGTCATCGATGTTCTTGAACCTGAAATGAAGTTTTTGACCATAATTTTACCGATGTCAAACTTATCAGCCGATACTGTTTTCCGTTAAGGGTACTCGGTACATCACTTGTCGAACTGTTACCTTTGGTTTTAGTACCGCACGTCAGGGGTGATTCATCACAAGACACCGTTGGACTGGAGTTTCCAGTTATTTATTTATTTATTTATTTATTTATTTATTTATTTATTTATTTATTTTTTTATTTATTTATTTATTTATTTATTTATTTATTTATTAGTGTTTAAAATCACATACTTATGCACAATGGCTAATCGTGAACGTGGCAGTTTTACGGATGGGAGAAGCCAGGGTGCCCGGAGAGAACCACCGAGCAACTGTCAGCTTCTCAACCTTCTAACGCTGTCCAAGCTCCGCTCAAGCAGGGTTACAGCGGTTGAAGACATCTGCACCACCGACGTGCGGTACGCCTTAGTTCACGGCGTCATCGTGCCCCCATGTAGGCAACCGGGATAAAGTGCCATGCCCAAGGACACAACGCGGGTCGTCCCGGACGGGGATGGAACTCGGGATCTCTAGCATAGAAGTCAAATAGTCTACTACCGAGCCACCGTGCTCCCGAGCTTCCAGTTGCACAATAATTCACATTTTTTGAGACATTGTCCGCAGTGTGAGTATCAGTTAATGGACTGCGGTTCTTCCAGAAGGTTCATCAGCTCGACCTTTGCCTGTACATTCGAGTTACAAGTATTGCCTCGATGGAAACCAGCTCTCTGTGTAGCACCCTATGAATCGAATCGAGGATCCAATGTAGACATTGACATCGGCTATAACGCGAAATAGTTTTCGCTAAATCCCTTTTTTATCAAATTACCCAATTGTGTAAGTTAGGTGCAACAGAGAGCCTGGAAATATCACTTTAGAATGCCCAAATATTTGCCTAGTAGAACAAGTCTCATTGGGAAACTAATGAAAGAATAGGATGGAAATATGAAGGATAATTGGATGAGGTAAAACATGAGGAAAAGGGTCAATTTTATAGTTGGGGAGATCAAGAAAGGGGCAATGGATGGAATTTTTTAAAAGTTTTTGACTGAATGCTGGGAGATTAGGAAGGAGAGTGTGGAGGGAGGGGATACCCCGGCGAAGCACTGGGTTAGTGTAGGCCTCCAATGTAACTTACAAGGCAGATAAGCATGCCTATAAGCCAACTGAACCTAATGCGTAACAGGCAAGACTTCTTTCATTTCTGGAAAGTTTTCACTGACAGGGGACATTTATTTGCCAACGTCCTTTCGTGAAAAACAAGAGTTACCGGATTCGGAAATATACAAATCAGGAAACCAACTCGATGTCGAACCCGAATCAGGCAATCGATTTCGAAATTTATTCGAAGCTTCGCAGAACTCTATCTCTGGTGTCGACCAGTGATGCGATTCAGCACCTCATGTTGAGCTCCGTCTACGAACCCTTACTGTGTCGCCGTGATGTTGGAGCAATAGAAGTAAATTAAGCTTGCACGAAAAAAACATTGTGTATTCCATTATTATGAATATTAAACCCAAAGGAATACGACCCGAACAGCGTTGGCAAAGGAAAGATTAAATAATTAAAACATTCTTATTTTGTTTTAACTACAGTACGGCTGGCGTGGACTGGTCAATTTCCATGGGTGGGCAATATTTCCACGGACCCAATAATATAAGATTCCAAACACTAATTTTTGGAATAATCATGAAAAATTTAATTCAGTAAACGCATGCGTGGACATCGTCGCCTACATGCGGATTACGACAGTCCACGGCGACTGCTCTGTACATTTTCAGTAAGATCCACCATATGCACAATACAAAGACAGAATATGTTCGGCCAGGTGTTGACAAAATAAACTTTTGTTTCTGGTTGGTTTAGTTACAACTACTAGTAAATACGCCAAAGGGATAATGTTTACAAACAGGGCGTACATAACTATTTTGGTACCCGTCTTCTCAGTGGGTGAACATGCGTATATATCCATAATTGTACCTTCAGTAGACTCGCTTTAGTTCATAAATCACCGAGCAATAAATATTCAGTTCATGGATAAACGGGTGGTATGTCCGCTTTCTTGTGAATAACAAGTTTCACGTTATATCCTCGTGTTTAGACTGAGCTAGTAGGTAAGTGTGTAGGTCGTTACATTGTCATTTTATCCGAACAACAATTAACTCTTGCCCAAATACTGGGGCGCCAAAAGTTAATATAAGTGGAATAGCGGTAGCATCCCCAGGGACGTAACTAAGCTAAATAAATCGGGGGCAAAATATTTTCTGTGGCCAAATGCAGTAGAGGGCGATATTTCCCCCAACTTCATTTCACTTCGTGTTGGATTAAGAATGCGTGAATGGTCCAGGATCTTCTCCGAGAAAATCAATAATTTCTCATGCCAATAGGAGAAATCTGAGTACTTTCTGAAGACTTACATATCAACATATGAAGGAATAATTATAGCAAATATGGTCCAAGTAATATCAAGACGAGAGTGTATGAATCAGTTTACAGATTTCGGGCATGAAACTATTTAAGGTTGACATTTTTCAGGAAAGTGAAGGCGCCTCCACCCCACCCTCGCCCTCACACACCCATGGCTATGAAGCTGGCCTACCCAATACTCCTCTTTTATTTAGCTTACTTCCGCCACAGGGCACATTCTTTCTTTCAACTCCTCGACAAACCCGAAAATATGACGTCAGATTCCTTTCTCGACCCTTTCAGTTCAATCCTCGGATCTGAATCAAGTGTGATTAATGTTACTTGGGTTGTTGTGGTAATCCGCCTGACGACATTACAGACTCATCACTATGGCGATAACTGTTCTTATTGCCTATAAACAGTATGTGTTGTCAATGTGGTACAGTTATCCGAGGATTCTGTGCAATTAGATTGACGATTGACTCTCATGCAAAGGAACGAGCCTATAATTGGAAAAAGGAAGATTCTGGAGAAATCCGAACCTATTTCGATAGTTTTTGGAGCTTTGGGGGATTTCTCGAGCAAACTACTCCTATTCAATCAAACGCACCCTCTGAACACACGCCCGTCCCATTGTAGGCCCTTGGGTCACTTGACAACCATGGAAACCAAGATGGCGGTTTCCAGTATACATAATGAATGACGGAAGCACGCATCACGCTAACAACACGCACTGCTCATGCGCCCTTTTACCACGTAGCACGACGAGGATGGCGTCACAAGGTAGCCGCTCACGCATGCTACGACGACAGGTAAACATGAGGTAACTGGGTCACGCGACTATGACGTCACACATGAGATCCCCCATAAGATTCCCCAATGAGGCGCGATCCATCGTTCACCTACTACTAATGAGTAGAATTTCGGGGTTGAAAGGTCGGATACTTTCTAAATCTGTGGTCAAGAATTAACAGCAATAGATTTCTGTCAACGACATTACATGATGAAGTCGTGCAATATTTAAATTCATTTTCAGTTTTCCTCGGATACTTGGTTTCCTATCCTGTTTCCAAATGGTAGAAATTGCTTTATTCTTTTCTATTATATCTCTACCGGAATGAGGTGGTATGTCTGTACTGAGCACTTTGGTCGGCAAATACCGTAGTTACTTACACTCTTATGCCCCATGTTCGGTCATGGTTTGATCTCTTCGGCGAGGTTATGATTGACAGAGAAGTATGGCGAAACGCAGATTACAAGTGTAAAGTGTCACGTGGTTTCGACTACGTCGCGGGTTTGTTAAATGACGTGTGTCTGTTTTTAGTTTCACGAATTCTCAGTCCCCCTTGTGTTTATGTGAGGTGATCCTCAAGATAAACTTCACCACCTGTGGAGATATTATCAGCTCAGTATTATAGCAGTTTACAGATGATTTCTTGTAGTATGATAGCTGTATATTGCATTTGGACATACTCTGGAAGCATGGAGGAACTTTTGCTATTTGGCTTATTCACTCAGTGGTGAATCAGGGCGTATTAATTACTAAACAAGGAAAACAACTCTGTGAGGGTATAAAGGTCAGATAAAAATAGTCGAAAATAGCCAGATGTATACAGAAATGGTCAAAATAATTTACAATATATAAAATATAGAAATAAAACATATTGAATTTCCTAATAAACTGCTATCAACGGCACTTAGTCATTTACTCAGTAGAGTTTTAGTAAAAGATAGATTCGTCATAACTTGTTATCATGCAGCGAAATTTTTCTGCATCTGATTTTACGCTGTGACCATTTGGATAGCACGAAGTTAATTTCTTTCGACTTGGTTAAGGTAATATTTTGCTTTGGGGTATCCGCTGACCTCCACTGTGCCCCAGGAAGTTAGAAGAGGGTAGACATTAATGAACACAAGAAGAGAAGAGCCGACTTCAGAGAAATGTTTTGTTTTTTTTTTCAAAAAAGAAAAATAAAGCAAAAAACTCGACAGCTGACCATACACATCCGGAGGAATCTGTATATTTTGGAAGGTGGAATGTGGACAGAAACAAATCAACCAGTTTAGAACAGTTCTGGCCTGATATCCCTTTATAGCAGGAAGAGCAAGAGAGACTAAGTGTCTCTGATCGTGTGTGAAGGGTAAACATGAAATCTAGACTATCATATCCTGATTTATTCATGTCAATTCTGTTTACATAAAATAAAGTTCGTCATCAGAAACAAAAGTAAACAGTGTTTCTTTTTGTGAACATCTCGCAGTATGTTTTATGCCTTTAGGATAATTTCACGGTGAAGCTACTTGAACATGTGAGAATATAACCTAGCTTCAATGACAAATCGTACAAATGCGAATCAATGTAGGATCGGTACTAAATGACTATGCAGCTACTCTAGACATGTTACTGTAATTCTCAATAAACAAAGAGGCACAATGCTTGTTCCCAATGGATGGTCCTCTCCCGCGCAAATGAAAACAACTGGGGACCTGCGAACGGCTCGAGATTCGATTCGGCTCGAAACCGCGCGATGATTCGATTCGGCCCGGAACCAATCATCGTGGTTCGACATTTTCGAATCCAAGCCAGCTTCCATTTAAAAGATGTGTACATTCGTCATCTTCGACATGAATAACGTTACCTCTTAACCCGCTGAGTATTTCCAAAACATTTTTCAACAAATCTAGCCATAACTGCTGTGAAGCAGCCATGACTACATTTGATGAACACTGCAACAAAATTTAACTCAAAACATCACTGATGAAAACATCCAGGCCATTTACAGAGGGATCATTTGATTTAAGAGTGACAAATTTATAGTTATATCAGTGGCAAGAGAAATCCTGTCCTGGGTAGAAATATCTGTCAACAACAGGAAAGGACTTAATACGTTCGAGATACCCGCCGCTTTCATGACAGAAATAACGCTTGCTATTGCTGTCCTGTACGGATCCACGAGGCTTAAGCGGAGAACTTTCTATCGCCAAAAGCAACAGATTACACTGTAATTTCACTTTCACCACGATTCCAACAGTTTTATGCTCATCTAATTTACGCGCATGCTGGAAAACGCCTACCTATCACAGTATTACTCTACTGATTAACTGGTATCAGGATTCGAGATTCGATTCGATTCGAATCTTTAGCAGAGATTCGTTTCGAGATTCGATTCGAGCCGACACCAGAGATTCGCAGGGCCTAAAAAACTGAAGTTATCGTATTGGTGCCCTGCTTGGTTACACGCTGTACGAAACACTTCTTGCAGTGTTTCTCGATATAATACAAGTAGTCTAGTATACCTCAAAATAGTGACGCCGATATTGGGTGTTATATAAAAAGCTGATAACCGATAATTCCCAGTGTGATACATGGCTGGCAGTTTTTGTAATTGGAAGAGATTTACAGTAAAACTAGCTCCCTTTAATTTTCTAAAGCTGCCAGTGAATTTAACACCAAGGACATGGGGATTTCATATAAAACTTGAAATTTCGAAATGTTAGTGAAATTCTATCATCGATGTGTGCAGCATTTCAAGCTATTTCCAGTAAAGTAGTACAAAAATACAGAAGTTGACCTTTTACAAATTTTCCCCCCAATCAGTTTGAACGTTTGATTTTTAAACCCGTTATTTAAAAATAAGAAAACGGCGTTTTACCATCTTTTGATGTTCTGTAACATCTTCCCTGTTCATTATATCAACAGTGTGCGCATCGTGACATATAATACAGACACTGCCCTTTCCATTAATATAGAAGTCTAGGAGGAAAGATTTGCTCATTTTATTCCTGGGGTGAATAAAAACTTGTAAATTACTGTAAAAACACATTTGCTAAATAAAGAGCCACAGTGGATCCTTACTTAGTGTTGGTATGTGTGATAATGATAGATATTCCAAATGACGGATTATCTGCGAAGTAGTTGCTTCTAAGTAGCTTGCCGTAAAAAGCAAACTTTTCTTTTGTAACCTTTAAACTTTTGCCTAACATGAAAAGCAGACGACACTTGCAAAAAAAATTCTTGAACAACTATTTTTTTTCATTTTTTGTCTCAAAAACATAGGTTATGACCCCTCATTGGAACGAGCTCGATGAGCTCGTTCCAATGAGGGGTCATAACCTATGTTTTCGAGACAAAAAAATGAAAAAATAATGAAAATTAACTGACGATTTTTGAGAATTGCGCTGGCCGGTTTTGGCCGTTACGTTGGGTAAAGGGTTAATAAATGAAAACAACAGACATCTCTTAGAGATGTCTGTTGTTTTCGTTTATTAAAAGTTACAGAAAGAAACTTGGTTTTATTTTCTACTGATGTCATATGTGTTTTCTCGACAATAACTAGCTTCTGAACTGGACGTCCCTCGCACGTCTAATAAGTTCAAGGGAGGTAACTTTACTGAAAGTCGATTTTCATGACGATATAAGTCAGGGATGTCGACCCGATGCCGATACAGATGAACATAAAAGAACTATACAAATCCCGAATGGTATGTACAGTAGCACGATTATTTCTGTAATATGTTGGCTTGATCTGAAAGGTTTGTCGTTGTACCAGTACAGCATCTTTATTCTTCCAAGGGACGATTTAGTACTAATTTGTAAAAACAGCTCTGTTAACTCCAGATTAATTTTCTCGACAAATTACATGTAATCGAATCATTGAATTAGAAATTAAGTTATCGATTTTTTTATTATATTTTGCCGATAACAGACTTACCGGCAAATACCGACAACGGTTTGCAGTCATTGACCCATCAATAACACAAAAACATCCAGCGTAACAGCGAAAATCTCTTTCTGCTCAGGAGAGATACACATCCAGAATAATGCGTTCTACACGAAGCTATTTGAAGTAAAATTCAAAGCACCTTGCACGAGCACCTCTTACACACTTTATTTGTATTTGGCGCCTGATTGAGGCACGCTATTTTTCTCGAGTTGCTGAATTATCTGTAGCTGGACATATTCAATATTTTGTACTCCACATCTTAGACCTACAGTAGAGCCCACGAAGGTCTGAGGTGTGGCGGAGAAATTATTTTTGTAGTGCAAGAACGGGTAGACATGGGGTAGGCCCTGCGTAGCTTCGAAATTCGATTCAGTTCGAATCATCCAGATGATTCGATTCGATTTCAGTAAAGCCGATTCGCAAATTACCAAATCGTCTATATGTTCTTAACCCTTTACCTAACAAGAAAACGACACTTGCAAAAAAAGTCTTGAATAACTAATTTTTTCATTTTTTGTCTCAAAAACATAGGTCAGGACCCTCATTGGAACGAGCTCGACGAGCTCGTTCCAACGAGGGGTCATAACCTTTGGTTTTGAGACAAAAAATGAAAAAAATAATGAAAATTAATTGGCGATTTTTGAGAATAGCGCTGTCCGGTTTTGGCCTTTACGTTGGGTAAAGGTTTAAAATCCTATAAAGTGTCTCATCTGAAACTCTAATACTATTATTCTGTGATCATATATCCTGTGCAAGAGACCTGTGATTTATCCCAAGAGACGAGGCGATGTTGCATACAAAACTTCTTGAGACTCATAGTATTTATGGTTGTAAGAATGTAGGTAGGCAATAGCAATCAGCGGCATAAACTCTGTTTACCGCCCCATCCCAGAACAGATGCCAGCATGGCAACTGGGCGCCAGTCATGGCTTTAACCTGTCCAGGAGATTTATAATCAAAGCAACAAACTCTAATCTACACCTAATCTATTTACACACTGTAAAAAATTGAATTCTCAATAATCGTTCTATTTTATTGGGGTTTAACGACACTTTCTACAGATAGGGTCACTTCAGGTGGGATTGTTTTACGGGTTGTAGAAGCCGGAGTACCCATAGAGACACACGGAGCAGCGGCGAGCAAGTGTCATACCCCCCAACATACTAACTCCACACAAATAGGATTAGCATTGGCTGAATACAAGTGCACCATCGACGTGCAGTACGCCATAATACACAGCGCCACCGTGGTACTATAAGGTATTTTTCAATTGTGCACAACCTTAAAGCACCATTTGTGTGTTTGGGGCTATGCAGTTATTATTATTATTATTATTATTATTATTATTATTATTATTATTATCATTATTATTATTATTATTATTATTATTATTATTCAGTGTGAAAAGCGCCTTAAAACGATGAGATTCGATTCGAGATTCGAGTCGATTCAAAATCCTCTGTCTAATTCGATTCGGGATTCGATACGATCCGAAATCTGACATTCTTGGGCCCTAGACTGAGGTGAAGCACAGTGTTAAGGGGTCGTCCAACCTTACTTTGGTCAATTTTTGGACATTTTTCCCAATGCCTCAGAAACAGATAAGAGAAGTAAGGAAAGGCAAATTATATATCAAAATAATGAGTAAAGTGCATAGAAAAGGTACATATAATTTTTTTCATGAACAAAAGTGAATTTTAGGATTTTGAAGAAGATTAATTTGCAAATGGCATAAGTAACGAACCGGTAAAACCACAAAATAATCGGTAATTCGAAAGCCTTGTCCTCAATATAATGATAACATACTACAGACTCGGAGAAAGCATTTTTTTGACACACACTCTAGTGGGTTTTGACGTTTGAATGTAATAACACCAACACAAATTTTTGATGTTCCGGATGTGGCCATGTTTCAATGATGTTTTTCCGGTCATGTGATTACGATGTGGTTCTTGCAGAAATACTCAATTTGGGCAATCGTAAGAATGCAAGGACGTGATCACGCCCTTTATTTGTTCGAGACAATGTATGAGCGGATTTCCCCCAGATGTTGTGAAGTTATTTACTTCCTAGTAACCATGGAATATGAGGCGGGTATGTTTGATGTCTGCAAAGGACCGATTGAAGATGGGTTAAAAATGATGCATTCGTGCTTTTAAATAAGGTGCGCTTGGACGATGCTGAGAATTTAGTTTTTTCTTGCAACCAACCATAGTAATACAAGTGTCGATCAGTGACTTTTATGATCGTTTTACACTGACAAATGTGACAAATCTCCTTCACCGGAAACCATCCCCCAATTTGCATATCACAATAAACATAACCCCTGTCACTGAGTGTCAGCGTGGCCGTGTGGTCAAAACGGAAACGAATTATCGAATGCACGGTCAATATTAGCTGCAATTGGCTTTTAATCAAATGAAATACACGAAATATTCGCAATTTCTTCATTATTCATGCCGAGTTACTTTTTAACCAGACCACATGCGTTCAGTTTCGTTTGTCGGCATCAAACTGATATTGTTTGTGGTAATTAAATAGTACGAGAAGGCGAAGGAAGCCAAATATTTTCCATCATCTTTTAATTAATTCAAATTGATAATTACTTTTATTTTACTGAAATTATGAACTGATAAGGTAGGTGTGTTGCGATTATTATGCCCCAGACCTGGAAGTTGGAAAATCAAAGGTGCATCTAGGGCCGTGCAGTGGTAACCCCTGTCCTCTTAATCTTAGTCTTACCCATTCATCATTACATGTTCCAACTTTCTCCCTTGTATCTCAACCATTGCTACTCCAATTTGAAGGGTATTTGGTGTTGTGATCGAGCATCATGGGGAAACAATGCCTGTGTAGCTGATGTAGCATGTGTTTCTTCCCACATTTTTTCAGAGTTGTGGTACTTTTTCACTCTTTTGAGTTAGAAAATTTTGTTTATAACTGGTTGATTTGTTACAATTGGTTGTAAAGTGCCTGCTAATACCCTCAATTGTATTGCTACAGAATTTTCTTGTTAAGATTTTGTTCCTATTACTTATCAAGCAACAACCTAATGAATATTCTGTATAAAGCCACCAATCTGATGTTTGACACTTTTATCGGAGCTGTTTTGAAGGCTTATGGAACTCAAAATGTTGATTATGGCAGGACTTTTCTATTCACCCATTAATCGAAAAATTAAGTGTTATAGCTGGAAGTAAGAAGCATGAAAGGTCCAGAACTAAAAGTCTAAAAAGAATGTTTTGCAATGTAACATGATTTTTGCAGATACACTTATTTGGAGGGTTACTTGTCTGATAGTGTTTAGAATATGTGTGGCCAGGATCTTCAAAAAGAAAAAAAAGAGTTAAACTTTGAGTGCCGGAGGTAGAGTCATACAAGGAAGAGAGCCTCCCCCCCCCCCCCAGGAAATTGTTTGTGTCAAATGGAGCTCACTTGTCACCTTTTTGGGATTGCTTTGTGTACTGCGTTCTTGAAAAAAATATGTGAGACCCTCTGGATGTGCCCTTCTGATCTCAATATGTCAATAAGCCTCCTTGGGGAAAGTACATGCAATAATGGTTATGTAAGGTTGATTTGATGTGTTTTGAATAACAATGTACTTTTAAGTACATTAGATGGTTTATTGCAGTGACAGGTTACAGTTACCCTAAGGTAACAACAGATATCATGAGTGCATTGGTGTCCAAGAGTTAAACAAAGTTATTATACTTATTGATAAACCAGACAAATTTAACAATTTAATCACTATCAAATTGATGCATGGGATAAAAGGGGTTACAGTGCAAGGGGTTTGTAAATATATTTATTCAACTACAATGTATGACTTTGCAGTGCATTCTATATAGGAGAATATCATAGTTTATTTCCAAACCACCACAGTGACACATACATCTTTATATTGGGAAACACTCTTTTGTCCTTCCATACTTCTTCTGCTGGACTCCTTCAAGTTGACCTTTGTTGAACTCCCCAAATCAAAACATAAACAAAAGAAAATGTCTGCCTTCAATCAGTGAGCACTCCACTTATAACATTTGGTCTCAATCTTTATTACTTTCATGAATTAGGAAAAGATTTCTTCGAGTATGTACTTAAATGTTTATAGAATACAGCTGTTATTTTATTTTGAGGTATTTTATTGTAAAAATTTTGTTCTCTTACTTATGCCACAGCAGACTTTCAGGTGGTGCTATTTACACATGGCAGCAGTTCCATGGCAATGTTCAGTTTCCACATGTTCTATGTTTCATTCCAAGCATTTTGGTATATAATTTATTGGGGTTATTCATTTTGGGACTTTTTTAGACTTGAAAGAAAATTACATGAAATTTGACCAAAGTTTGGGTGGACGTCCCCTTAAAGTGGCTTCTGGCAAATTGGACACAGTGTTGCTGGTGCGTCGATACTTGATGCAGCGTTCTGTTCTAATTCATCATTTCCAACGCAGGGGTCATGCTTAGCTGAGCCCAGACTTGTTTTCTGCGATTGTCATACAAATGATTTTCATCTCTGTACATTGTGTTATGACAGCTGTTGACACGGGAGCTTACCAGTAATCGTATTCACACGACATGTAAAGAATACACACTAATGAATAAAGTAACGTACACTTCCCATAATAATTTACTCTGAACATCCGCGGGTGACAAGTTTCGATCCTTTTACAGGGAGTATTAGTAATGTTAGGTGCACTATGTTTACGTGCCCCGTTTTGATAGATATGAAGATCATACAGAACGGCCACCGTGGACTGGTCACTTTTCACGAGTGGGGCAATATTTTCACGGAAGCAATAATGTAAGATACCAAACACTAATTATAGGAATAATCATCAAAAATTTAATTAATGAAGCACCGGGTACAACCCGGTGCTTCATTAATTAAAATTTTGCTGATGATGATTTTTATTTCCTGGTAAACACATGCGTGGACATCACTGCCCATGCGTGGATTACAACCAGTCCACGGCGACTGTACTGGAGAACATTGGTTTGTTATTGGTACATCCCCTTTTCTCCTGTGGGTGTTGAATAATTATTTTACAACACAGAGCATCTTGATGGGAATTAGTTACCTCTTTATTCATTTTCCTGCAACTTTTGAAAGGGACAATAAGACGGTAATTTGAAAACATATCGACTCTCAGATTTTTCTTGTATCTGAAAGAGCGTGTTAAAACACTTTGTACAAAGCATGACACGTCAGATTCAAAGAAGTGGATACACGTGGAAATAAATAAATACCGTCGCTTCCGATCCGACACAATGTGACGCTGGCTGTTTATAATAAAGTATCGTTAAAACTCCACTAAAGCGATCATACAAAATACCTTCGCTGCTCTTCGAATGTTTGATCGCCACGAACTTCAGTTTTTTATTATTTAGAATTAATTGGGCATTATCAAATCAAACACTTTCTGTTGTTTTAAACTAGCTGGCCCACCGGTCGCAGGATGGGAAGCTCCGTCCATGCGACAGAAAGGTAGTTCACTGCATATAGGGAGGTAATCAAAGCTGGACTTTCAAAGTGGACAACATGGTCGGAATCACAGACTTCTCATTTATATAATAGATAAAGCCCAGTTATTCTCTCAAAACGCAGCACGGCTATCGACAACGGCACTCAGAAATATATTAGCATGGATGAGAACCTATAAACAGAAACGCGTGTACACAAACTTCTGCTTTGTCCTCCTGAGAGAGGCAGGAAAAACCCCCGGGTGTGGTACTTTGGTAAAGCCCTGCCCCCTCCCTCCAATTCTTAGCTGAAAAATCGATCTGGAAAATCATAAACTAAGCAAAAGAATTGTACTAGCTGCTCCCAGTGATCGACAACCATCCAAAAATGCAATCACATATGTTTGTCTATCTTGAAAATCAACTAATTCTGCCTTTTTCTTTTAGCAGGTACACCAAGATACTTTCTTTTTGATCGCCAGAACCCCAATAACCGCTATGGAAACTATAACCGATATGGAACACAGTAACCGCTATGGACTCTGAACATCCCCCGCTCCATCCCTAGAAGTGGCCACCCACCTCCAGGGAGGCGAGCGTTGGTCCTGCGCCCCGCTTCTACCCCTTTTTGTAAGCGTCTGTAGCGCATTTTTGACCCAGCCAAATAGGTTCCAAAGCAGGCCTGTCCCCGAACAAGGGAAGTTTGGGTCTTTGTATGGGTGGTCCCCGAACGGGGCCGTGTTGTCGTCTACCTAAAAACAGATCCAACTGTAAAACCAGAAAACAATGATTTAAATAGCCCGAGGCAGATTATACTTGCCAATGATGGCCCACCATCGCTCCATGATCTATCTTCTAAGTGGCAGACCATACTTGCCCGAAAAAACACCACAGCACCCTCGGGGAGAGGTAGGACTTTTGTGAGAGGATCCCCTCTCGCTCTGGTCCTCACCCGAGGGTTCAGTTAACGACATACACAAAGACAACCCAACACTCTTCGTGATCACCTAGCATCAAACATCTCCGGAGTACCCGATCCTTTTCCTCCTTCCACACGCCTAGACACATAGCTTCCTGATCTCAACAGTCACAGAGGGCCGAAATGGGCTTGCCTCACGGCGTCCCTGCGCGCCTTCGGCGCGCGAAACCATTTCATCCATCCTGAGAGAGTTACTTTCGATGAATGTGGAAAATTTCATTGTATTTTGCGCTGTCCCGGGCATTTGCGTGAGTGATCGGGTAACTAGATCGGGGAGAAAAAAATGCCTCCTGCGTTTTTTGTTTCTTTTTTGTTTTTTGTTTTGTTTTGAGGGAAGATGGGGTGGGGGGGTAGATAATGCCAATAAATTCACGTCTTCAAGTTAGAGTACGTTTGCATAACGAAAATCGTGGTTTTGTTAAAAGGTCAGCTTATGTTGTTTTCTTTAAAATTGGGGTTAATTGTCCTTTGAGGTGTGATTTCGTCAGTATTTTGTTTTTCTTCCAAGCTATATAAGTTATGAATCCACATTGAAGCGTGTTGGGCAAGCTCATTGGATTGGGTAGATCGTAAATATGGGAAAATAATACAGTTTTAATAGGCCTTTCAATATACTGCACTGAGAAGACGATTCGGCTAATAGGTGGTTAAACTCCAGTTCAGTTTTCAGTTGCCGCAGTATATTATGCAGATCGAAAGTTGTTTATTAGTTTCTGAAAATGGCGGTGTGGATTTTTCATTCGAACAGTTTTCTACAACGAACAAGTACAGCTGAGATACGCCCTAATTTTCAATTATTGAAAGGCGGATGAAGTTCTCAGAATTCTTGAATACAATTTTTTTCAATTTTTGGCTCAAAACATAGGTTTTGACCCCTCTTTGGAACGATCTCGACGAGCTCATTCCAGAGAGGGGTCATAACCTATGTTTTTGAGACAAAAAAATGAAAAAAAATAATGCAAATTCATTGGCGATTTTTGTGAATAGCGCTGGCCGGTTTTGACCGTTACGTTGGGTAAAGGGTTAACTTCTCATTTTTCACTTGAATCAGATGAGGGCTACTTGATCATTTTATTTCATTGGACCCTTTTGAACTGTATTAACCTGCATTAGTTAATGAGGACCATAAAGAATAGTAAGAGATGAAAGAGCTGAAATTTGCACACCTCAACCTTACATGGCTTCCTGTGTGCATCTGTCATCTATTTTATTTATTTATTTATTTATTTATTTATTTATTTATTTATTTATTTAACGACACTTTCGACAGCCAGGGACACCCCCTGTCGGACAGTTTTACGGGTGGATGAAGCCGGAGTGCCCGGAGAGAATCGCCGAGCAACGGCGAGCAACTGTCAGTCTCCCCAACATACTAACTCCACACAAGTAGGTCATCTTTCACGTTCTGGGGGAACTCCAGAGACGGAGTGATTCCAACTGATTACAAACGCATACACTCTAATAACCTAACGACGAAAAACAACAACCACTATTTACTAAAACTGCCATTCAAATTTTAATACTGTTTTTTCAAGTTTTGTCATAAAAACATTCCCCGTGGGAACCCTTTGAAGTGAGGCAGTGTTTGTTTACTGTGGCAAACACGCTCTGTTTTATTGGTAAATAGGAACTGGTAGCCAATGCCTGGGTAGGGGAATCTTCTAAAATGGGCAACCTGGTTATGAACGATTGTCTTGAATTGACTTTATATCCATGTTGCGATCACGATTAGCCATTATGCAGAAATTTGTAACGCCAAACATCAATAAATATACTACTCAAAGTTTGCTAAGCACCAAATATTTGACACATCATTGTGAAATTTGCTTGTGACATATTTGCGATATTTTAGTGGATATGATTGAGGAATGTATTGAGATGGTCCCCAGTGTTTACATAAGCTCTCTTGACTGGCAGACTTTTCGTGACAGTCATGGAAAGCATGTACCCCTTGATTTTCATGATGTTTTCGTATACATACTGTCTACATGTTCATGACACGTGTTGGGTATTCAATCTTTATTTCAACACAAACCCTTGTTATTTAATGACTGAATATGGCAAATGCAAATGTAAAATGTAAGAAGACATTTGTCTGAAGCAGAAATGTGGCGGGCTGTAGGGGTGGTGGAGCAAGGGGCTACCCATCGTCAGGTTGGTGAAGACCTTGGTGTGCACCCTACGGTGATCACCAGAGCCTGGGCAGGATTTCAGCAGTATGCCAAACCAGTAAGACGGCATGGTGGTGGCAGAGACAGGGCAACATATGCAGCTGAAGACCGGTTTTTGATCATTCAGGCCCGTAGGAACCGCTTTGCCACAGCAACCCAGCTTCGCAGCGACCTTCAGAATGCATCCGGGGTAAATGTTTCGACACGGACTATCCGGGCAAGGTTGCACGAAAGTGGTCTCCGGCTGAGGAGACCATGTATTTGCATTCCGCTGTCACTGAATCACCGCCAGGCACGATATGAATGGGCCATGGACCACGTTGGATGGACCAGAGAAGATTGGCAACCTGTCCTTTTTACAGATGAGTCAAGGTACTGCCTAGACCACACAGTGTTCTAGGGTGTGGAGAAGACAGGAGGGCGGTTCCATCCATCCAACATTGCTGCGCATGACCCCTACGATGGAGGGTCAATCATGGTCTTGGGCGGCATCAGCAGGGATGGATGTACAGAGCTCTGTGTCCTTGAACGTGCTACGTTGACTGCACGGCGGTATATTGATGAGATACTGGATGTCCTCGTCAGATTGTATGCAGGTGCAGTGGGTGATAGATTCATTCTGATGGACGATGATTCCCGTCCTCATGTTGCCCATGCTGTCCGGAAGTACCGACAGAGGGAGGAGATTGAGCGTATGGACTGGCCAGCAAGATCCCCTGACCTAAATCCAATCGAACATGTATTGAATGAGTTGCAGCTTGCAATTTCAGCCCGTCCGGTCCAGCCAAGAAGTCTCCAGGCGCTTGGTGCCATGCTGGTCCAAGAATGGAACAACATCCCACAAAGGACCACCAGGAACCCGATTGCGAGTGTGAGAAGGCGTTGTCAAGCTGTAATTAACAGTAATGAGTCTCATACTCAATATTGAACCCATACCAGTTCACTCCGTCAACTTTTTGGCATATTGACAAATTTCCTCTTTGACCAATAATATCCATTTTGCATGGTTATCGTATTCAAAAGCTAAACAATAATGTTAAACACAAATAAAATCTTAATTTATGTACTTAAATCATTAAAGATATAATTAAATAAAAAATAAATACACTTTTCATTACAATATTTCAACTAAAACGTAAAACAGGTAGTTGGATATACTTGGTGCTTAGCAAACTCTGAGTGGTATAAATAAATATAAAAACATAATACTGTCTCAAAAATAAAGCATATGATCCCTTTTGACAGGAGCGAGCTCGCTGAGCCCCCTTCAATGAGGAATGATACATTATGTTTTTTAGGCAAAAACTGAACGTATTAGTTATCCATCAATGTTTTTCAATGTCACCTGCTATTCGTGTTGGGTAAATGATTAACCTTAACCTAACATGAAAAGCAGACGACACTTGCAAACAAAATTCTTGAATAAATATTTTTTTTCATTTTTCATCTCAAAAACATAGGTTATGACCCCTCATTGGAAAGAGTACGACGAGCTATAACCTATGTTTATGAGACAAAGAATGAAAAAATAATGAAAATTAATTGGCCACAGTAGTATGTAAGGTATGAATCGTCCTTGATTACCCGGACTTTTGCCGTAGCAGCTAGTGTTAAATTCCATAGGAAACGAACTTTTTCCGGAGCAATTTTTTCGTTGCCAAATTTCGGCTCCATGAAGCTAGATCCGACAAGTGGTGTAGGTACTGTACATATAGTATGCTATGGCATGTATAGTGATATTTGTACGCATGGGGCTGTAGGTATATAGTATGGGTATGTGATGGGAAATTAATGGTGAAGATGGATTTTCTTGAAAGTTTTTTCCGCGAAACGGTTGACGTTGCTGTTGACGTTGTGACGTCATGATACGCGCGCGACGTCATAGAGATGCTGACCGCTGTTATTGTCCAGTATACAATCTGACATAACGTAATTCGGGTCAGTGGATGTCGGACTTCTCGTATGGGGTGGGGTGATATGGTAGTAGTGGTATATATCCATGCTGGTATCCTATTAGCCCTTGGGTCTTCATATTATCCTATATCCGCTATAGCTAGGTCAAGCAGTATTGTGGGGGGGGGGGGGGGGGGGGGGGGGTAATGCATGGTCGGCCAGTGCGGTATTGCAAGATAGTCCTTGGTAGTTTAAATTGGACAGTATAGGATGAATGGTCTGTTGGCCTATTACCCCCTTAGTCCTATTAATCTACCGAACCCTTTGTATTATCCTATGGCTGGTATTGGTAGTTTAGTGTTAGATCGGGCAGTATTATAACCGTTTGTTCAGAACGGGTGGCATAGGATGCAATGTGTATACCGCTGTAGGTCCCCTGTTAGTCCTCGGTATTATTAACAAACCCATTGCTTTGTATTATTCTATGGCTGGTATAGGTAGTACGTTATGGCAGGTCAAGTGGAATTTTGGAGTGGGGGTGGGGGTAATGCCTGGCAGTATAGAACAGCAGTATAGTATGGACGATATATATCTATGTGGGCCCCTGCAGATCCCATGTTAGCCCTCAGTACTATTAATCCACCTGATGCTTCATGTTATCATATGACTGGTATAGGTAGTATGCAATGCTAGGCATAGGGGTATTGTGGGTAGGGGTACTGCCTGGTAGTTTAGAACGGTACTATAGTATGGCGGTATATACACCTATAGGCCCTTGTTAGTGCTTGGTACTATTAACCAACCGATTGCTTTGTTTTATTATATGGCTGGTATATGTAGTACGTTATGGTAGACCTAGTGCTTTTGTGGGGGTGGGGGTAATGCTTAGTAGTTTAGAACGGTAGCATAGCATAGGCTGTACATATCCCTATAGGTCTCTTGCTGGCCCTTGGTACGAATGATCCACCAGGTGCTTCATATTATTGAGCGGTATTCTGGGGTGGGGTCAATGCCTGGTAAAACAGGACGGCAGCAGAGTATGGTTGGTATATTCCCCTGCAGGTCCCATCCTAACCGTTGATAGTATTAACCTACCAAATGCTTTGTATCATCCTGTTACTGGGTAGGTGGTACGTTATCTCAGTAGTTCATACCCTATTTCGAGCACTCTTGTTGTTTCATTTATCGAGATCATTAATATAAATTATAACTAACCAATCAGATTGCTTGATTTCCCATAATCTGTATGCAGAGTTATCTCCCTTGTGTATAATAAAAGCCTATATCCAATGGCCATATCCCCGGGCACTTCAATTTCGGCACCCCTTTTTTGAAAAACATATGGCCTTCGGCACCCCTTTTTCTGAAATGAGGATAATAGTCGTAGTAAAAATCCCTCAATAAGGTATAATTTACTACGACTCTTATCCTCATTTCAGAAAAAATGGGTGCCGAAGGCCATAATGTTTTCCAAACAGAGGTGCCGAAATTGGGGTGCCTTCTGGAAAATCCCTTTTTTCTGAAATGAGGATAAGTGTCGTAGTAAATTATACCTCATTGAGGGATTTTTACTACGACTCTTATCCACATTTCAGAAAAAAGGGATTATCCAGTAGGTATCCTCGATAGGTATCCTCAAATAATACAATATCAGGTCATAGGTATCCTCAAATACTGAAATGAGGATAAGAGTCGTAGTAAATTATACCTCATTGAGGGATTTTTACCACGACTCTTATCCTCATTTCAGTATTTGAGGATACCTATGGCCTGATATTGTATTATTTGAGGATACCTATCGAGGATACCTACTGGAGAATCCTTTTTTTCTGAAATGAGAATAAGAGTCGTAGTAAAAATCCCTCAATGAGGTATAATTTACTACGACTCTTATCCTCATTTCAGAAAAAAGGGATTCTCCAGAAGGCACCCCAATTTCGGCACCCCTTTTTGGAAAACATATGGCCTTCGGCACCCCTTTTTCTGAAATGAGGATAAGAGTCGTAGTAAATGATACCTCATTGAGGGATTTTTACTACGACTATTATCCTCATTTCAGAAAAAGGGGTGCCGAAGGCCATATGTTTTTCAAAAAAGGGGTGCCGAAATTGGGGTGCCCGGTGATATGGCCATTGGATATAGGCTTTTATTATACACAAGGGAGATAACTCTGCATACAGATTATGGAAAATCAAGCAATCTGATTGGTTAGTTATAATTTATATTAATGATCTATATAAATGAAACAACAAGAGTACTCGAAATAGGGTAGGAACTACTGCTATTACGTACCACCTTACCAGTAACAGGATGATACAAAGCATTTGGTAGGTTAATACTATTAACGGTTAGAATGGGACCTACAGGGGAATATACTAACCATACTCTGCTGCCGTTCTGTATTACCAGGCATTGACCCCACCCCAGAATACCGCTCCATAATATGAAGCACCTGGTGGATCATTCGTACCAAGGGCCAGCAAGAGACCTACAGGGATATGTACAGCCTATGCTATACTACCGTTCTAAACTACCAAGCATTACCCCCACACCCACAAAATCACTAGGTCTACCATAACGTACTACATATACCAGCCATATAATAAAACAAAGCAATCGGTTTGTTAATAGTACCAAGCACTAACAGGGGCCTATAGGTGTATATATCGCCATACTATAGTACCGTTCTAAACTACCAGGCAGTACCCCTACCCACAATACCCCTATGCCTAGCATTGCAGTCATAGGATAACATGAAGCATCAGGTGGATTAATAGTACTAAGGGCTAACATGGGATCTGCAGGGGCCCACAGAGGTATATATCGTCCATAATATACTGCTGTTCTATACTACCAGGCATTACCCCCACCCCCACTCCAAAATTCCACTTGACCTGCCATAACGTACTACCTATACCAGCCATAGAATAATACAAAGCAACGGGTTTGTTAATAATACCGAGGACTAACAGGGGACCTATAGCGATATACACATTGCATCCTATGCCACCCGTTCTAAACAAACGATTATAATACTGCTCGACTTAACACTAAACTACCAATACCAGCCATAGGATAATACAAAGGATTCGGTAGGTTAATAGTACTAAGGGGGTAATAGGCCAACAGACCATTCATCCTATTCCGTCAAATTTAAACCACCAAGGACTATCTTGCAATACCGCACTGGCCGACCATGCATTACCCCCCCCCCCCCCCCACAATACTGCTTGACCTAGCTATAGCGGATATAGGATAATATGAAGACCCAAGGGCTAATAGGATACCAACATGGATATATACCACTACTACCATTTCACCCCACCCCATACGAGAAGTCCGACATCCACTGACCCGAATTACGTTATGTCAGATTGTATACTGGACAATAACAGTGGTCAGCATCTCTATGACGTCGCGCGCGTATCATGACGTCACAACGTCAATAGCAACGCCAACCGTTTCGCGGGAAAAACATTCAAGAAAATCCATCTTCACCATTAATTTTCCATCACATACCCATACTATATACCTATAGCCCCATGCGTACATATATCACTATACATGCCATAGCATACTATATATACAGTACCTACACCACTTGTCGGATCTAGCTTCATGGAGCCGAAATTTTGCAACGAAAAAATTGCTACGGCAAAAAAGTCCGGTTCCTATGGAAATTTAACACTAACTGCTCCTGCAAAAGTCCCGGTAATCATGGACGATTCATACCTTACATACTACTGACCACTTTTCTGAAAAGCGCTGGTCGGTTTGGGCCGTTACGTTGGGTAAAGAGTTAAAATGAGGTAAACAGACTTGCAACCAGCTTCCATTGCAGCTATCGAAAAACGTTACTACATGACTACCAATTTCTCTTCAGAAAACGACATTTTTATTCGAACACATAACGGAACCAAGTAAACAATAAATTATTTAGCTTCGTTTCACCAGAAGGCTGTTCATCAGTTTTGACGAGAAGACCAATTGCAGGTCATATTTCAGCCTCCAGCCATATGACTGCAGGTTCAAAATATCAATTAGTCAACCTTAAAAATGCGTTCATCCAAGGCAAATTATATTTCGGCATGGAAGACGTCATTTTTATCAAACGTAGCTGTGGTTGAGTTAAATGCATTTCGTTCTGGAGAAAAGCGTTTATTCTACAAAACATTTGCACTCCCGTATTCATATTTGGTATGATTGGACTTGGAGCAGAGCACCAGAATTTTGTTGCCGCTCCCCCCCCCCCCCCCTTCTTTTCAACAGTAGTACTCTTTCGACTGTATACAGGTCAGGAGCCAATAATATAAAATTCTTACAGTTCTATTCTCTTGAACTGTATTTTCTACCTATTAATATAACTGACTAAAATGAGTCAGCAGAATTTTAAAAGATATGGCAGTTTGCCAACTAGCAAATTGCCACATCTTTAAAATTGCTAATGGTTCATTTTAACCCATTTAAAGTCATAACTGGACAATGCAATTCTAGAAAATACAATTGTAAACGTTCTATAGTATTGGGCCCAGCTCCCCCGAGACCGTAATCACAAACATCATTGATTGCGCCTTTCGGCAGGGGGATCGCTAAGGGAATTGTAATCCACCGCCGCCCGCAATAATTTTGCCAGATGGACACTTTCGTCAGGACTGGAGTCAACGATATTAATTCTCTGTTACTGATAATCAGATACCTTCTTAAAAGACTAGATTTGATATTTATTTATTTTTTATTTATTTATTTATTTATTTATTTATTTATTTATTTATTTATTTATTTATTTATTTATTTATTTATTTTTGATTTATTTATTTATTTATTGGGGTTTAAAGACACTTTCGGCAGCCACCTAGTGTCGGACAGTTTTACAGGTGGAGGAAGCCGGAATACTCGGAGAGAACTATCACAGGGTTGTTATTTTAAGGTCATTCTAAATTTTAAAAATAAGTAAACAATTCGAGTTATTTAGAATAAATGCAAGAAAGAAACTTTTTAATAATCAGTGTGAGTAAACTGGGTAAGCTCATTAATTTAATTAAGTTCGTATTCGGAAAGTGTTCTTTGTTCAGTCGCTGTCATGCAGGGACTGTGTAAACAATGCATTCCAAATTAGAACTTATTGAAAAGTCAGTTCATGTCACTGCAAGTCATCAAAGCCGTCTTTTGTAAATTAGCACCTTTGCCCAAATCAAGTCTTTGATAGGTGATGCGCGCGTCTATATAAGACCCCTCGAGTTTACCTCAGGACAGACTCGCTAGGATGGGATAATCGTTAGTTCACGCGGTGTAGTAAAGAGTTAATGTATTTGTGTGGTTCCGGTAAGCCGTCATTTGGACGACAGGATTCCCGATCTGATGATTTGCATCGAAGGGAGACGCCGAAGAAGAATCGATGAGTATATGTAGTACTTAGTTTATAATATTTAGTTGTGATAACACGTCGTAGTTACATAGTTATTAGTTAACAGTTTTAAGTGTATTAGTGAATCTGTGTTATTAGATGATCAGTTGTTATTATTGCGAGTTAGAAGCACTATTAGCAGAAATTGTAGATGATCGAATATTCTAAAAGGTGAAATTTAGTATTAAAGGTAATTCCCCATAATGTGGTAGGCGCAACAGGATAAATACGCGCATGAGCGGTTGAGTGAAAGATTTCGTGATTTCTTATCAGTAGTCGCAGCTTCGACCTTTCTCTACGAATATAAGTTTGGGAAACAATTTAATTTTAGATAATATTTTAGTACTTGTTTTCGGTGGGATTCAGTGACTAGTCACAAAACTCATTTCAGTAGTGTTGAGATTATTTATTTAGGATCTGTTGGCTATTTGTAAATAAGAGTATAGGAGATTTATATATAAAAATTGTTGGTTTGTTAATAGTCTTTATCTTATTAATGAAGAAGCCCTGAGTACCCTAGGAATTGATGGAACCTCAGCCCCGCCAAGAAATTAGCCCATGCTAGTTCATTACCGTTGAAGCAATTGATTAAAGCGCGGCGCTACTCTGTGGTTTGTGAATAAGCAATTGCGATTTACAAAAGTGAGCTAGTGAAAATCCCCTGTCCCCGGTAAAAGAGTATCTTAGGTCCCCAGCAAAGTTGATCAACCCCAGCCTTGGCCCTCCGTTGACAAGCGCCCTCTGGCAAATATATATTCACTCTCTCCGAGACGTTGCCACGGCGGCGTTCCAGGGGACGGTAATTTCTATTTATCAGAAAGTGCTAACACCTGTGTAGACACCTGAGTGAGCGATTCCCCAGCGGAAGTAACGTGTGGTTCCACTTTACAGGCGGACCGTTTGGTCATATTTGGTGGAGAATCCGAATTAGTTCATCTATTTAGCTTGAACCTTTCCCAGTACTCTCACTAGACTGACAATGGGTTCCACAGAAACTTTCCGAGAGATGTTTGATTACATTCGTGACATTAAGGAGAAAGTCATTCAGCAAAATGCAATTCGAGCTGCCCAGATCTCACGTAACTCTGACCCACATAAACACTGGAATGGCCGTGGCCAGCGCCAACTACACACTGAAAGAGATTTCTCAAGACGTCGGGAGTATCGCCCGTTTATAGGTAAGAGGCGACAATTTCCCTTGTGCCATAGATGTGGAAGACATTACCATAACTCATCAACTTGTCCCGCTAGAAATTATAGATGTAACACGTGTAAGCGCATTGGCCATGTCAGTTCAACATGCAGATTTAATGCGATACCTGTACTAAGCACCTCAGTTAGTACGGAAATGGATGGAAATAAAGTCGACGTTAGGTTGGAAAATCTATATACTAGAATTCCTGCACTGGTTGATACGGGAGCCAGTCGCTCCTGTATATCAAAAGAAATCTTAGAGTCTGTTCGCTTGTGGGGCAAAATTGAAATTCTTCCTCCTAGTATTAAACTCATAGCGGGTGTAGACGGCAATTTACTGAAGGTTTTAGGAGAAACAAATTTACATTTATCCCTGGGTAGGCTAGATATGACTCAAACCTTTTTAATTTTGGAAAAAATGCCAGCAAATATTATTTTAGGTATGGACTTTTTAACTGAAAACAAGGCTAATATTGACCTAGGTCAGAGAACTCTTATACTGCAGAATGGTATGACACACGCTCCAATAAACAATATCGAAGAACAACCTAATTGTGCAAATAATGTAACAGTGCTAGAGGACGTAACTTTGAAACCCCGAAGTGAGACTATTATACCGGTACGTGTGGGTTTTGATAGAATTACTTCGCGTGTAGGTATTATCGAACCGGATTCAAATTTAGTTAGTCACAAGAACATTTTGGCTGCACGTACGCTTGTAGAAGTAGTTAACAATAGGGCTGTTTCTAAAGTTCTTAACCCCACCAATTCCTATGTTAGGCTCACATCTTCACAGGTTATCGGTTGTTTTTACCCCATCCGTCCTGATGATATTCTGCATTCAGTTGAAAAAAGCGATGTTAGTGCCAAAGCGACGGTGAATTACATTGGTCATGATGGTTCCAACAATTATGACAATTACTTTGCCGAAGCCGAGTCGCTTGGCATCGATTTATCCCACTCTGATTTGTCAAGTCTTCAGAAACAGGAACTGTTGGTGCTAATAGGTCAGAATAGGGATTGCTTCGCTAAGGATTTGTCCGAACTTGGAATGTCTCGCATATATAGCCATAAAATCGATACAGGTGATGCGACCCCAGTGAGACGTCGGTTTTATAGGGCTTCACCAGCAATGAAGGAAGAGATTAGCAGACAAATTGACGAACTTGAAGAACATGGCATTATTGAGCCTTCAGTCTCGGAATGGATGTCCCCAGTTGTTATGGTTAGGAAAAAGGACAATTCGTTCAGGTTCACTGTAGATTACAGGCAACTGAATGCCTTGACAAAGCCCATTTCATTTCCTTTGCCCAGGTTGGAGGACGTTTTCGACACTCTTGGAAAATCAAGGTCTACGATATTCTCTTGTCTTGATATGTTCTCAGGATATTTCCAAATTGATTTAGACCAGGATTCCAGACACAAAACCGCTTTTGTCACCCACAGGGGAGTTCATCAATTTAAAAGACTTCCCATGGGCTTGATGAATAGCGCTTCAAGTTTCCAGTTGGTCATGGCTGAAGTCCTTCGAGATTTACAATGGCACTCATGTTTGTGTTACGTAGATGACCTCCTCGTGTTTTCTAGGTCTTTTGAGGAACACCTCCAGCACTTGTCACAATTGTTTGAGGCCTTGCGTAGAGCAAATCTAAAGTTGAAGCCTTCTAAGTGTGATTTCGCTGCAAAGGAAATACGCTATTTGGGGCACGTTCTTTCTAAAGATGGTATTTCTGTTGATACTTCGAAAACGGACGCTGTGTCCTCGTTCCCCCGTCCAAAAAACCTCAAAGATGTTCGTGCTTTCCTTGGTCTCTGTAACTATTATCGACGTTTCGTGTTCAATTTTTCGAAAAAAGCAGCACCTCTCAATAATCTTCTCAAAAAGAATGTACCATTTCAGTGGGATGCAGAATGTGAGAAGTCCTTTAACACCATGAAAGAGGCCCTGACAAAACCTCCAATTTTGGCTTTCCCAGATTTTGATAAAGAATTTTTTCTGTATACAGACGCGTCAGGATATTCAATAGGTTATATCTTAGGTCAGATGGATGAAAATGGTAAGGAAGTGGTTGTCTCATATGGAGGCAGGTCTCTTTCTGAAGCAGAACAAAAATTTGGTATTTCAGAACGCGAATGTCTCGCAATAGTTGAAGGTATTAAACACTATCATGTTTATTTAGCGAACGGTAAGTTTACCGTAATCACCGATCATGTTGCTAATTCATATTTACGACACCTTAAACAATGTAGCGGCAGATTAGGCCGCTGGTCGCTAAAATTACAAGGGTATAATTTTGAAATCGTCCATAAAGCAGGTAGAAAGCATTTGAACGCGGATGCGCTATCGCGACGTGAATATCCACAAATTACAAAACCGGCAATAAACGATACTGCCCAGGCCACCGTGATAGCCACAAACAACGTTAAAGAACACGCGGCGTCTCAAACACAAACCGAAGAGGTAATACAACAGTGTGACCCAATAGATTCTATTACGCGCGTCGCAGCCGTCTCCGAGGCTGACATTAAAAATAAACAAAGATCGGATCCGGACGTAAATGTTTTTATCGAATATTTAGAAGACAGAATATTACCCGAAGACGATAAAGACGCTAGAAGAGTCATTTTGGAAGCAAGACTACATTTTGGAAGATGGAATCCTGTATCATCTCTACTACCCAAAAGGTAAGGGCCATAGAATAGACCGTTTAATTAAACAGCTCGTGGTGCCACTCAGTTTGAGGAATGATGTGCTCTTGTCATATCATGACTCACTGCTGGGTGGACACCAAGGTATTGATAGAACTTATCAGTCCATTCGATTCAAGTATTTTTGGCAACACTTATTTTCTGACATTCAATATTATGTAAAATCATGTCTCCAGTGTCAGAAAAACAAGGATGCGACCCACCACCATCCAGCGCCTCTAAAACCGTTACCTGTCGAAGCGCCATTTAGCCGTCTCCATATTGACATTTTAGGACCCCTCAAGACCTCTCCGAATGGATATAAATATATTTTGTTAATTGTTGATGCTTTCACAAAATGGCCCGAGGCATTCCCTTTAAGAACAATGGAAGCATCAGAAATAGCTAAAATTCTATATTCAGAAATTATTTGTAGGTACGGGGCCCCCAAAACACTATTGTCAGACAGAGGACAAAATTTCATGTCAAAACTTATCAAAGAACTTTGTAAACTTTTTCAGATTACGAAACTGGAGACAAGCAGTTACCATCCACAGACAAATGCCGCGTGTGAAAGGATGAACTCGACAATAACAAAAACACTTCGAATGTATTGCGATGCGAAACAAGAAAATTGGCCGGATCTTTTACCAAGTGTGCTGTTCGCGTATAGGGCAACACCGTGCACTGAGTCAACGCAGATGAGTCCTTTTCGTGTTTTATTCGGACAAGATTGCCAGTTACCGATAGATACGGAGCTTATCCCAACTAACAACGTCGGAACCGAAGCGTATAAACATCTAGACGCCATACAGAAAGACTTCGAAGTCACCAGAGAAATAGTAAAACAAAATATTAAAGACGCCCAGCTTAAGTATAAACAACAGCATGACAAAAAGGCAAAGCCCCCAAGATTCTCGACAGGTGACAAAGTATGGTTATATAACAACAAAACCCCTGTTGGGCTTTCACGGAAGCTGTGCCAACGTTGGACAGGACCATACTATATCACGCACGACAGCAACCCAACATACACTGTCCGCAGATGTTCGGATGATATTCAACTCAAGACACCAGTACACGCGAACCGTCTCAAACCGTTCACCAACCCTAATGATCGTCCGACCACAACACTCGAAGAGCAAACGGCTAAGGAAACAGTGGCTCCAGATACAGAACCCGATATCGCGTCGAATCCCCGCCCGGAAGATAAAAACCAGACTCCCGAAGACAAAGACACCGAGAAAAATGAAGAAGACACCTATTTTGTAGACAGGATCCTAGCGTGCAAGAAACTCCACGGTCGGAAACATTATAAAATTAAGTGGCAGGGATCTAAAGAAATTACGTGGGAACCGAGAGAAAATGTACCGGAAGAGTTAATCCAAGAATTCCACATTTCAAAGACCGCAAAAGGAAAAAGAAGAAAAAGAAAACTGAAAACAAGCGTTAACACAATATCAGATTCCATCAGCATCCCAGACTTAGACGAGTGGGAGATATTGTGAGTATAAAACTAAGTATTCAAAGCATTTGTTAACTTATTAAAAAAATAAATACATAAATAAAATAAAATAATATAAGTCCCGATATTTAATTTGTCAGTTAATAAATATGTAATTTACGGTTAGTATGAGTTTCTTGGTGGGTACCGCTTGACGGATACGCCACCACTTTGTTGGGTGAAGCGTTGTTTTTTTTCCCTGATTTGATGTTGTCTCGTTATTATTACCCCGTAAAACTCGCGTTCTCTCGTGTACTCCGCGTATTCCGCTTACGCGTTCCACGGCACAATCGAAGCTGTGTAAAGAGATTAGAAAAAAAGCATTTGCCAGTTGAAGGGTAACTGTCTGGCTTAAAAAGTAATACAAGTTTCATTGGGTATTAAAGTTACAGGTGTTTAAAGGGCAAAATGAAAATTCAATAAGGATAGATATTAAAATTATGATAATACTTTAGAGGGGCCACCCGCAAGACGGACCCCTACCTTAAAATAATAATAATAATAATAATAATAATAATAATAATAATAATAATAATAATAAAAATAATAATAATAATAATAATAATAATAATAATAACATTGTGTGATCTGAATGCAATCTTGCCACTTGCATTCAAATTGCGCAAAATATCCAACGGAGATCTGTGGCAAGGCTCTTCGCTTGGATATAAAGACTGGTTGATTAGTTCCTGATTGGTTATTTGTGATGTTTTTCAAAGTAGCTCTTTGTTTATTTTTTTTTTTTTTCAAGTTGCTCCTTGTTTAATGAAATGTTTGTTCTCTTTTTTTCTACAGGTTAACCAGAGCGCTGCGTCTAATTTGTTTCTTCTTCCAGGGCAACATTATAAAAGGTTTTTTTCAGAACGCGTAAACTCAATTTTTGTCTAGTTTATATTTTCAGGTTGCAAATGGAGATGGTAAAATGGTACTATACAGAGAACACAGACATCACAAACGAAGGACACACAACAGGAAACCAAATTATACACAACGACAAGCCTGAAGAGAAAGAGTAAACCCCAGGAATAACGCTACATCGAGATGAGGAAAAGAACTAGACCTAACAATAAATTAACAACAAACGGACATGAAGCACGCGGACAACAACTTTGGATCAGCACAAAAACTAAATTTGGAATTCATTCGGAAAAGGACTACGTGACATTCAACATTCATATTCAACGTCTAACTATTTTGGCGACACAATTCATTTTATATGCATCGGACAATATCGAATTATCAACATCAACATAGTATCACAAACGCGCTCGGACACTTTCAACCTCAATATATTCAATTACAAGGAAGAAAAGATCACAGAAGAAGAAACAAATAGACACTCCATTAGTTTTCAAAATTATTGTATTTTATCTTTCATGCATTCATTTCATTTTATCATGTTTTACCTTTTTCAAGTTTGCCAAATGAGATATTCGTCGAAAAAGCGGAGCTTTTTAATTTAGAGGGAGGCATATATCACAGGGTTGTTATTTTAAGGTCATTCTAAATTTTAAAAATAAGTAAACAATTCGAGTTATTTAGAATAAATGCAAGAAAGAAACTTTTTAATAATCAGTGTGAGTAAACTGGGTAAGCTCATTAATTTAATTAAGTTCGTATTCGGAAAGTGTTCTTTGTTCAGTCGCTGTCATGCAGGGACTGTGTAAACAATGCATTCCAAATTAGAACTTATTGAAAAGTCAGTTCATGTCACTGCAAGTCATCAAAGCCGTCTTTTGTAAATTAGCACCTTTGCCCAAATCAAGTCTTTGATAGGTGATGCGCGCGTCTATATAAGACCCCTCGAGTTTACCTCAGGACAGACTCGCTAGGATGGGATAATCGTTAGTTCACGCGGTGTAGTAAAGAGTTAATGTATTTGTGTGGTTCCGGTAAGCCGTCATTTGGACGACAGGATTCCCGATCTGATGATTTGCATCGAAGGGAGACGCCGAAGAAGAATCGATGAGTATATGTAGTACTTAGTTTATAATATTTAGTTGTGATAACACGTCGTAGTTACATAGTTATTAGTTAACAGTTTTAAGTGTATTAGTGAATCTGTGTTATTAGATGATCAGTTGTTATTATTGCGAGTTAGAAGCACTATTAGCAGAAATTGTAGATGATCGAATATTCTAAAAGGTGAAATTTAGTATTAAAGGTAATTCCCCATAATGTGGTAGGCGCAACAGGATAAATACGCGCATGAGCGGTTGAGTGAAAGATTTCGTGATTTCTTATCAGTAGTCGCAGCTTCGACCTTTCTCTACGAATATAAGTTTGGGAAACAATTTAATTTTAGATAATATTTTAGTACTTGTTTTCGGTGGGATTCAGTGACTAGTCACAAAACTCATTTCAGTAGTGTTGAGATTATTTATTTAGGATCTGTTGGCTATTTGTAAATAAGAGTATAGGAGATTTATATATAAAAATTGTTGGTTTGTTAATAGTCTTTATCTTATTAATGAAGAAGCCCTGAGTACCCTAGGAATTGATGGAACCTCAGCCCCGCCAAGAAATTAGCCCATGCTAGTTCATTACCGTTGAAGCAATTGATTAAAGCGCGGCGCTACTCTGTGGTTTGTGAATAAGCAATTGCGATTTACAAAAGTGAGCTAGTGAAAATCCCCTGTCCCCGGTAAAAGAGTATCTTAGGTCCCTAGCAAAGTTGATCAACCCCAGCCTTGGCCCTCCGTTGACAAGCGCCCTCTGGCAAATATATATTCACTCTCTCCGAGACGTTGCCACGGCGGCGTTCCAGGGGACGGTAATTTCTATTTATCAGAAAGTGCTAACACCTGTGTAGACACCTGAGTGAGCGATTCCCCAGCGGAAGTAACGTGTGGTTCCACTTTACAGGCGGACCGTTTGGTCATAGAACCACCGAGCAACGGTGAGCAACTGTCAGACTCCCCAACGTACTAACTCCACACATGCAAGCAGGGTTAGCATTGGTTGAAAACAAGTGCACCATCCACGTTCAATACGCCTTAGTATATACACAACGCCACCGTACCCCCACGTGGGCAATTGGGAAGAAGAGTATTTCCCAAGGACACAACGTGGTTGCCGCAAGATTTGATACTTGGACTAGCTTCACACACTCAGTCGGTCATACAAATCTGAGATCTGCAGTACCGGACTGGAGTACCGTAGTGCGTGTTAATTTTAATAAGTTGCTTCACGACGAGGAGGCCGTGATTTTTTAACCATAATCCCGACTGACTGATATTCCAATTCCTTCGACGAAGGCATGCATTGATGATGTAGTTGGACTATTACAGTCGGGGCAAATCAGGAGCAAATACTTTAAAACGTTTACAATTGTATTTTCTAGAATTGTATTTTCTACCTATTAATATAACTGACTGAAATGAATCATTAGCGTTTTAAAAGATACGTCAATTTACCAACTGGCAAATTGGCAGATTACTGAAAATGCTAATGATTCATCTTAACCAATTTAAAGTTATAACTATAAAATACAATTCTAGAAAATACAAAAGTGTAAATGTTTTATGCTATTGATCCCTGGTTTATACTTCCTCCTTCGGTCGTCTTCGCGACGCCACCCTTGATAAGAATAGACATTGTACCTCCTCCTTGGTACAATGCCTTGTCTTATCAAGGAATCTACTCATATCCTTGCCCACGTCATTCTATAATTCGCAAAATGGTCTATGTGCTACCCATAGCAGGGACACTAAGACAGTTTTAGCCTTCAAGTATCGAGTCGCATAAAAGGACCGCGCACTCAGCTCAGCGTGTGCAATGCAATACGAACATAAGCATTTTTTTTTGTTATCAAATGTCATTTTGGATATTATGGAATTCGGTAAGTCCTGTGTTGGAGTAAACCAAAGCCAATTCTGATTACAGAGTAACAAATGTACCGACGGAAACACAAAAGTACAATTTTGACCCAATTATCTCGTTGCGAAAATCAACGATCACCCGCTCACTGAACTAGATACATAGCCCTTTGTTGTTAATCCTTTGAACATTGGGGTATCGCCCATGTCAGTTCAGCAGTTGGGAGAGTCCATATTCATTATTTGGGGGTAGACTAATTACTACCCCACACACGCACTTAGCACCCATCCTACTTAATGGAATTATGACGTGTCATGTTCCTGGTCCGAAAAACGGCCTCTCGTGTTCAAAGGGTTAATCCTTTTCCCAATTTAACGGATGTATCTAATAAGCACTCTTCACCAAAATCGCCATGCACATTTCAATTTTTACCTCCAAAATATAGTTTATGACCTCTCAATGGAACGTCACGTTCGTTCCAATGAGTCATAAGTTATACTTATGAGGAGGAAAATTATTTTATAATTGTACTCTCTTGTTATACAAGAATTATTTTTGAAGCTTATGCATGGTCTTTTAGATGAATAAATAATAATGCTTCGGCACGATACGGTGATGGCGGTATCTGATACAAGCGCCCGATATAAGACGCGTGGCGTTAATACTAGAGGTGTCGCTAAGGGTGGTCTGCCGGTGTTTGACACTCTTTTCCTCGAATAATTATTCCAGTTGGGACATTTTCGCCAGAATTAGAGTCTTAGTAATCGATTCGCTCTTGGTAGTTAGAATACTGCTCAACCAATATACATGGTATGGTATGGTGCAGATGCTGTTTAAACATGTGAAAAAAAAACAAAATGCTTCTCATCGAACATCTAAACATAGGAAAAATATCTGTTTACTTCGAAATGTTGGCAGTTATTCGTTGAACGCAATCGGGAAAATTGGCACTACCAGGCATGGTGGTTTGGACTGAAACAGAGTTTTGTATGATGAAGAATTGGTGATGGCAACAAGTAATGATTAAGGGGATGAAGACAGAAAAGGATAGAATTGTACAGAAAATCCACCGCAAACTAAAATTCAGAGCCGTAAACCGAGATTTGTCGAAGTGGGAGAAGAGGTGGTTCAGCTATCTGAACGTCGCAGCTTCTTCAGAGGTAGTTCAGCTATCTGAATGTCGCGGCTTCCTCAGAGGTAGTTCAGCTATCTGAACGTCGCGGCTTCCCCAACGAGGAAGACGAGACGTTCGGATAGCTGAACCAGGAGAAGAGGAAACTTTGGGCTTTGTTAATAGAACGGGAAAATATAATATTGTCAGAAAACTGTAACATATCTGAGAATTATTTGTAATTATTTGTTGTTTAATAAATATTTATATATTTATTGGGGTTTAACCACAATTTCGAAAGCCAGGGTCACCTCGTGTCGGACAGTTTTACGGGTGGAGGAAGCAGGAGTACCGTGGAGAACTACCGAGCAACGGCGAGCAACTGACAGAGTTCCCAGCGTTCTAATTCAACACAAGCAGAGTTAGGATTTACAAGTGCACCATCGACGTACAGCACGCCTTAGTTCCCAGCGCCACCGTGCCCCCACATGGGCAATCGGGATGAAGTACTTGGCCAAAGGACACACATCCTAGCGGGGATCGAACCGTGGACCTTTCGAAGTGAAAAGTATCGGGATGTGGTTGTTTGTCTAATATCTATTTGCTGATGAAGGCCATGAGACCGAAAGTTTCATAAAAGGACAAGAGTATGTTATTGGAGATTATGTTATAGTGCCTTATTTTCCTACCATAGGATGGACCTTATTGGTGAAAATTTTGATGGAAAACCTGGGATATTTTTACATTCGGAAGAAAGCATGTTTACACCTCCACCCCAGTCCCCACCCCTACCATCGGTCATCCTCGTGACACCCCCGGTTAAATTTCTTTTCTTCGTGAGAACTGAATGGAGATTGTTTGGTCCGTGCACATGCGAATTATACATTTCGGAAAACAGTCAAATGAGACAATCGCAAGTGCATGAAAACGCGACTGTTTCTAAAGAAAGCTCACACACGTCTGTAACAATGACTCTCATCATAAGTCGAGAGGTCGAAAAATTAAATTTGATAGCATTTTGTATTAGATTCTGTACAGAATCGACCAAAAAATGTTATCCAAACTCATATCCTACTCCCTTTATGTGCTGAGCTCCGACAGTGAAAAACAATTGGTCTGTCACTTCTTCGCCAGCGGCGCAGCCACGGATGAATTGGGGAGGGGACTCGCCCTCCTCCTCTTTTCTTTAAAATGTTAAGCTTTTATACATTCATGTCCGATACCCGTGAAACCGTTTCGAGTACAGCCTGATATTTCGTGGGTCATTTTGCTATAGTTAGTCCTTCGCCTTATGGGTACTTAAGCACTCAGCGTGTTCCAGTTGGCAGGGGAGGTTTATTGTTTCCCGTGGAAAATCTTGGACTAGCATCTATGGGAATATACACTCTTAACACAGAGCTAAATTAGCCAGGTTAAATGAAGTGTGGGGAAGTGGTATTTTTCCGCTAGCAATGGTCGGCAGAACAAATTTTTTGTACCCCTGTTCTTCGGCACAAAGAAACGGAAGAATTAACCTTTTGAGTAAAAAAAATATTTTTGATTCTCAAAGATTTTTTTCAAATCAGTTGGCGAGAGAGGATTTTATTTTTATATTTTATTGCCGTCGGGCCTATGAATCATGAGGAACATACCCATGGCGATCCAGCCCCGAGTGTAATGTGTTACATACAGTTCAGTGATCACGTGTGATAGCCGCTACATTCAGATCGCTGAACTTATGTTACATGGAGAGAATTTAAAAAAAAATTCGCTACTAAATTGCGAAGCAGGAGTCGTATAATACCATACAATAGTTGAATTTACCTACAAAATCTCTCAAACGAGAATGTCATTTAATGCATGTATACTAGTTGTTAGATATATATCTCAGACTGTGACATTTTCACTCGCAGGCTTGAAAAACAAACGCACGAGTTGGTTTCGTTCGCTTCGCAGACATGGTATTTTCGGAAACTGTGGAATTTTTTATTCAACCTTTTCAACAAAAGTCAACTCAACTGTGGATTCACGCTTCCAGATTCACGCTTCTTAATTCTCCAAGTTACGTCTTTAGGCGTTTATGTTTCCTATGTTCGTGGCATAACCAACGGTGATATTTGAAAATACCAATAAAATGTACCAGTAAGCACGAAACAATCAACGCGGCAGTCTCTGGGAATCAAAAGTAATTTTTTGGTCTCATAATCTCATAAGATATTTCCGTAAAAACTTCGGAGGGGTAAAACACGCATTGTTTAAAAACGGACCACTGATAACTGCTATTAACTCTATAATGTTTTAAGGGTCTCTGTTACCTGTTCGTGTATTGACGCGATTGGTACAGATGATTATTACATGTAATGAATCCGATGAAATATAATCCTTGCCCAAAGGCATAGATTGATTATGCAATGATTTGAACTGGTATGCTACAGTAACACCAGTCAGTCAACTCGTAAATTGTATTCTTGATTATACGAATGTGAGACAAACGTGACGTGATTACCAAAGTTACTTGGTACGAAAGGTTTTTTTTCGCTTTTTTACTCTGGTTGAAAGACACTTTCAACAGTCAAAGTCATATCGTACCGGATAGTATCACGGGAGGGAGGAAACCGGAATACCAGGAAAAACACCGATCAGCGACGAGCAACTGTCAACCTCTCCAACATACTAACCCGACAAAAAAACCCAGAGCAAAAGCAGTGCTAGAAGCGGCTGAAAGTGAAAGTGCAACATCGACCTTCAGTACACTTCAGTACATAGATGCCTCCAAGCGGGCGATCGAGGTAAAGTGTCTTGCTCAAAGACACAACGCAAACGACGTGGGTTGGGTCGAACAGTCGACCAATCGTTTTCGTTTTAAAGTCCAGTGTTCTAACCAATGAGCCACATCATTTCAACGAACGGTTGTATTACATCTCGTCCACTGTAATAAATAGAGGATATCTAGTGTTTTTGAGTGGATACCGGAAATTATCTCATGAGTGACCGAGACAAATGTTTATTTTTCGCGAGCGCTTGCGCGAGCGAAATTCTCCATTTGTCTCGATCACGAGTGAGATAATTTTCGGAATCCACTCAAAAACACTAGATTTTCTTTTATTATACGCTCTTTATAAGAATCTGATCATTCCTATCAATAATTCCACTCGTTTCAATTTCGAATTGATGCATGAAAGTACACAGCTGATGCGCATTGATACTCGGAAGTGATTTTATCGATACTTGGAACAGGTAGCGTCCTGCGATCTGATTCAGCAGTCGGGTTTCATGCATCAATTCAACCTGAATACGTGTTGGAATATTGCTGGAAATGATCGGGATCCACTCAAAAACACAAGATTTCTTTTCTTTTCATTATACGTTTTTAGAACAAATTGATCATTTTCAGTAATAATTTGACTCGTATTCACTTTGAAGTGATGCTTTGAAAGCCGCCATTTTGATTGATAACGTGAAAGTGAAAATTTCTATATCTTCACAGTGGGGGATACGATTTCTACCTTTCCGCATTTTTTTCGATAATCTATCGTTTAGCGTTTAATAAAGGACGTACGTGACTCGCGCCGCGGTCTCGTCTGACAAGCCCCATCCTTGCAGTCAACGATTCCTTGTATGCAACAACTAAGGGGGAGGAGGGGTGGGGGTGGGGAGTAGTTTTAACAGCGTAATGGTACTAGTTGCTAGTTGTGAGTGTGACAAGTCTCCCCCAAAATGAATTTTGTTCAAAACATTGGTGTTCAATAATGCAGTTCTCAGTCATTTTAAAGAGGTTTCTTCGAGACATAAGTTTGTGACACGATATGGCTTGCTGTTGAAAATGTCGTTAAAAGCTAATAAACGAAAAGAACGTAAGGTAAGTTGCACGTCGATCTCACCTTAGCTACAGGCTTTCTAGGAAATCTCGTCGTCTATATTATTAACAATGTATACGCTCCCAATTTTGTACCGGTAAAACCACGAAACAATGTAGACCAAACTAGTCTTTAGTAATCGAATTAGGAGTGAATTACCTCACCCTACGTCAATCGCAAGGCTCTGTCACGTCTGTTGGATGTTGTTGCTTATGTGAAGCTGATTCGTTAAGTAAGTAGCTCGGGATGCACGGTACAGTGTGTGAACCAGACCACCTTTGTACAGATTTTCACGATTTTTCTGTCCGTCCTGGTCAACATCAAAATAATACATAACCCTCGGAGAATATAAAGTCCTGGTTCAACCCCTTGGGCCCGAAAGGCAGCTTTACCGGGCCAGGATCGTGATGCGACCCGAATTCATAAAGTAGATAGTTGGATCTGTGTGGTCTACCAATCAAGATTTTCAATGTGCAGACCTAAGGCTACACGTTGAAAATATTGATTGATCTTCCACCTTGTAACGAATATGGACTCTACCAGTTGATGACTCTGCACTGACATGGAATATAACATAAGGGTCCAAAGAGTTAATATGAGGAATTATATATCATTTTGCAGTAGAAAACCTGATTCTCCAAGTTACGTTTCTGAAATCAAAATTGATCAAGTTCTGCGGGATTATACGTGTAGTTGCTTCTAGTCAGCACTTGACTAAAAATCTTTTTCTCATCATAAGAATCCGTACCACCGAAGTAATAGCAAGTGCGGTAGGACATTGAGAGTACTCTTTTTACACTTGAAAGTATTAATAGGAACCTTCGCCTGACTGAAAGCTCCCACAGACACCAAAATAATCGTATCTTGTAATAACTTATTTGTAATTTCATTAATATTTAATTAACACGATTTACAGACGAAACCTAAACAAAACATGTTTGTGATTAGCTAAATATTTTCAATTTTTGTCTCAAAAATATCGCTTGCGACCTCTCATTGGAACGAGATCGCGACATTATTCTGAAGTAAAAATTGAAATAATGTCAGCATTAATTTTGAATTGAAATATATGTGTGAAGTGATGGCCATATATGTTGATTACCAGGTACAAGCGAATCGGGAGAGGGCACATTGGAGGTCCATTGGCAGAAACATTGCCTGAGTTTGCTATGAGGAACCGGGAGAACCTGCCATGCTTTGGATGCCATTCGATATGGCAATTGCGCGAAAATTCCTACGCGCAATTAAGCCTAGATAAGTGCACGGTTCGTGACAGGACTTCATATTTTATTTGTATAGCATTTAAAAGTCGAGAAAAGTACATATTTGGAGCTCTATTTTTAACAAATTGCCACACAGTGCCGGCCTGGTGAGGAAATTTGTTAAATATCTCTAATATTTTAAATAAATGTGTTGCCTTTCTCAATAAACAGGTGCTTCAGTCCCAAACAAAGCATTGTGTAATGTATTTCGACCATGCCACTTGGGCACACTGGCCACCACTAATATACATCGGTGTGTGTGTGTGTGTGTGCCTTTCCAAGACTGTGCCCCCACCCCACCTCCAAGTTCGAAATGCTTCTTGTGCGACTATTTGTTACATTATGTAAACGGTTAACAAAGGGATATTATACATGCATGAGGGTTATGTTGTGATAAGATCATATCCCACTATAAAGATGTAAAATCAAAACAAAACAACCGTACATCGAAACCAGGAAGCCGGAAACCGTAAAATTGACAAACGTTTTGTTCACAGCAAGATGACTAATTTGCATGGTCCAATGTTCAATCCCCACCAGTGTTAACTGCGTTGTGTCCTTGTGGGGACACCTTGGCGCTGTGTACTTAAGAGTACTGCAGGTCGGTGGTGCACTTGTCTTCAACCACTGCTAACCCCGCTTCTGCGGGGTTGGTACACGTGGGTGGGGGGAGGGTTACAGTTGATCGCCGCTGCTCGGTGGCTCTCGGTGGATACTCCGGCTTCCAACACCCGTAAAAGCGTCCGAAGAAGGTGACTCAGGCAGTCAAAAGTCTCGTTACACTCAAATAAAAAATGAATATCGATAACTTGTTTCATGCTAGCGACACGTTTTTCTCCGTCCTATTCCGATACACATCACGGGAATACAAGTCCGATGGAGCCCTGCGAAGTTTCGAGGATTCGATATCGTCACGAAGATTCGAGTCTTTCCCCAGGTATTAGGAGATCTAATCTCGGGGTGGATGAACAACCGCGATCACAAGCAAGCTAATGTGCATCATATGATGACACAAATACTACTCAAAGTTTGTTAAGCACCAAATATTTGACACATCATTGTGAAATTTGCTTGTGACATATTTGCGACATTTTTGGTTGATATGATTGAGGAATGTATTGAGATGGTCTCCAGTGTTTACATTAGCTCTCTTGACAGGCAGACATTTCGTGACAGTCATGGAAAGCATGTACCCCTTGATTTTCTTGATGTTTTCGTGTATTGTCTACATGTACATGACATGTGTAGGGTATTCGATCTTCATTTCAACACAAACCCTTGTGATTTAATGATTGAATATGGCAAATACAAATTAAGAAGACATTTGTCTGAAGCAGAAATGTGGCGGGCTGCAGGGATGGTTGAGCAAGGGGCTACCCATCGACAGGTTGGTGAAGCCCTTGGTATGCACCCTACGGTGATCAACAGAGCATGGGCAAGATTTCAGCAGTGCAGCACACCAGTAAGACGGCATGATGGTGGCAGGGACAGGGCAACATCTGCAGCTGAAGACTGGTTTTTGATCATTCAGGCCCGTAGGAACCGCTTTGCCACAGCAACCCAGCTTCGCAGTGACCTTCAGAATGCATCCGGAGTAAATGTTTCGATGCAGACTATCCGGTCAAGGTTGCACGAAGGTGGTCTCCGACCGAGAAGACCATATATTTGCATTCCGCTGTCCCAGAACCACCGCCAGGCACGATATGAATGGGCCATGGACCACGTTGGATGGACCAGAGAAAATTGGCGACCTGTCCTTTTTACAGATGAGTCAAGGTACTACCTAGACCACATAGTAGGCGTTCTAGGGTAGGGAGAAGACCAGTAGAGCGATTCCATGCAGCCAACATTGTTCAGCATGACCGCTGTGGTGGAGGGTCAATCATGGTCTGGGCGGCATCAGCAGAGATGGATGTACAGGGCTCTGTGTCCTTTGACGTGGTACATTGACTGCACAGCGGTATATTGATGAGATCCTGGATATCCACGTCAGATTGTATGCAGGTGCAGTGGGGGATTCATTCTGATGGACGATAATGCTCGTCCTCATGTTGTCCATGCTGTCGGGGAGTACCGACAGGGGAGGGGATTGAGAGTATGAACTGGCCAGCAAGATCCCCTAACCTCAATCGAATCGAACATGTCTGGAATGAGTTGCAGCTTGCAATTTCAGCCCGTCCAGTCCAGCCCAGAAGTGACCAGGAGCTTGGTGCCATGCTGGTCCGAGAATGGAACAACATCCCTCAAAGGACCACCAGGAACCTGATTGGGAGCATAAGAAGGCGTTGCCAAGCTGTAATTAACAGTAATGGGTTCCATACTCGATAGTGAACCCATACCAGTTCGCTCCGACAACTTTTTGGCAAATTGAAAAATTTCCTCTTGTACCAATAATATCCATTTTCCATGGTTATCGTATTCAAAAGCTAACAAAATAATGTCAAACACAAATAAAATCTTAATTTCTGTACTTAAATCATTAAAGGTATAATTAAATAAAAAATATATACACTTTTCATTACAATATTTCAACTAAAACGTAAAACAGGTAGTTGGATATATTTGGTGCTGAGCAAACTTTGAATAGTATAGTTTCTACGTCGCTGATCGATAAATACGCCAATAGAAGAGCAGGTGCCTAAACGTTACTTGCGATATTTGAGGCTGCGTCATAACTTGACCTTCTGTGCATAAACCACAGACGTAGGCGACTTGTGCGCAGGGTCGTCGGAAGCACTTCAGGGCAGGAGGTCCCAGACCTCGGAAAAAGGGCATTTACTCGCACTAGCAGCTTCGCCGTGACATGCCAGCGCATGCATGTCTCGAAGGCCCCAGATGGGGGAGTTTGCTGTTGAATTTTGAAAGCGCCCAGAACGGAATTGGGTGTATTTTAGCTTTAGTTCGAGAATAAAAGATTGAAAAAAAATGAGTGACTAACCTGGAAAGGGGTCCGTCTGCCCCCTTTCCCCTCCATGGTCCGAAGGCAGGGAGGGCAGCTCTGCCCCTTCTGCCCTTTGCTTCCGTCGTTCTTGTTTGTGCGTGCAACTCGAAGCAGTTGTGTTATTTTACTAGCACGTCCATCAGTCTGCGACGTCATGCTCGCAAGAAATGTTGTATCCATGATAATCAGGGCAGTGATTAAGGGGGGGGGGGGGGGAGAGGGGCGGCACATTTTCGTCCTTGTAGTCAACGATATCGATTCTCTCTTGCTAGTAATCGGGTACTTAAAAGACTTGATTTGATGCTTGCATTTATGTCACACACACACAGTCGGTCATACAAACGGAGGTCCGTAATACACGTTTCGGGCCCAGCATGACAAATTCGCTTCGGCACATATGAATTAAATAGTGAGTTGTGTCACGACTGCTACATATAAATTTTATTCATTCACTAAAAATAATTTAAAGGTGGCCTTAACTTTTTTAACCCTTTACCTAACGAATCGGCCGCATCCGCCCGCGTAATTTTCAAATTTATCAGTTGACAAAAAAAAGATTTTTTTTTTAAATTGTCAACAAAACCACATCATGTGACCCCTCATTGGAACGAGCTCAACGAGCTCGTTCCAATGTGGGTCACATGATGTGATTTCGTTAAATATTTTTTAAAAATTAAAACAAAACCAATAATTAAATTAATAAATTTTGATATTCTGCGCGTCAGGTAAAAGGTTAACTATAATCCCGACTAATAGTCTAAATACATCATCAATGCATGCCTTTGCAGAAGGCATCCCTTGATGATGTTGTTTGAATATTAGTCAGACGGGATAAATTAGGTTTCACTCCAACCCCCCAATCACACCCACACCTCACCCGACCCCGATCGGTTATCTTTCGCCCCTGGTGATAATCAAAAAACAAAGCGAACCTGGTCAAATGATTTATGCGAAACTGCATTTATCTAAACATTTGGAGTTATCAGTACTCTACGGGGAGCGCGGTAGCTCAGTAGGTAGAGGTGCAGGCTGCAAGCCGAAAAGGTCCTCGGTTCGAATCCCTCCTGCGGCGACCGCGGCGACCGCGTTGTGTCCTTGGGCAAGACACTTCACCCCCAATGCCCACGTGGGTGCACGGTGGCATTGTGTACTAAGTGCTTTCAACCAATGCTAACTCTGCTTTTGTGGAGTTAATATGTTGAAGAGCTGACAGTTGCTCTGTGGTTTTCTGCGGGTTCTTCGGATTCCTCCACCCGTAAAACTGTCATGGTCATCGTTAGCCACTGTGCAGAAATATGTGACCTTAAACACCAATAAATAAATAAATATCAATACTCTGCACAAAAGTATTACTTGTGGACGGGGGCGCGGTGGCTCAGTTGGTAGAGGTGCAGGCTGCAAGCCGAGAGGTCCTCGGTTCGAATCCCACCTGCGGCAACCGCGTTGTGTCCTTGGGCAAGACACTTCACCCCGATTGCCTACATGGGGACACGATGACGCTGTGTACTGAGGCGTACTGCACGTCGATGGTGCGCATGTCTTCAACCAATCTAACCCTGCCAGAGTTCAGAGTTACAATGTTGGAGAGCTGACAGCTGCTCGTCGTTGCTCGGTGGTTCTCTCCGGGTACTCCGGCTTCCTCCACCCGTCAAACTGTCACGGTCACGAGTAGCCATTGTGTATAAGTATGTGACCTTAAAAACACCAATAAATAACCATAAATAAATACTTGTGGACGATCATGATTATGTTCCTGTCGCGTTTTATTTTTTGGTAAAATGTAAGTTCAGTATGGCAGTATCCTTTGAACATGATGTTGTGGTATCGTTCCTTTCTAAACCACTGATATTCTTGCATGCGAGGCCATGTATTCCTCCTTTGCTCTCACCACCTGATTTACAGCGGTCATATTTCGTTGGTTTCAGAGCTGTGTGGTACGTTATTCAATTCGATTCGATATCCTTCGTGAGATTCCATTCAAGATTCGAATCAAATACAACAATAGAGTTTCGCGGGGGCCTTAAGCTGGAGGTAGCTGAGAGGAGTACACACGCCTCCTTCCCTGGCTTCGATGTGGGCGTTTTGCTTTACTAGTTTGGGAAGACAGTAAAAGACAATTGTTTAAAAAAAATTCTCAAGTGACCGATATCCGGCGGCTTTTAGTTGCATGGGATGGTGGTGGTAGTTGTAATAACCATATGCACGCGCACAGTGTATCACTGCATATATATTATTTTATAATAGAACAAATTTGCAAAGCGCTTTAAACAAAAAACTCTGTTTAGAGTTTGCTTTTGTTTTTGGTTTCTTCTTTAGGGAATGCGAGAGATTGTTGTAGAGGCAAAGAAATGCAGCAGAAAAATAGAATCGGAACATTGACAACTAAAGGATGAAAATAATTTGAAAAATGAGAACACGTAAGTGGAATGGGGAAAAGGTGGACACGAGTGCATGTAAGATATCGGTGGTGGCGGAAGCTAGATAAAAGTGGAGAGGCACACATTTACAATGCTACCATGGTTCGACCCATTGTGAGAAAGGTTACAATCGTATATCGTTAAACGTATTATGACTTTCTATAGTCTCTCGTTTAGATGAATTTGCCGCTGTGTGGTGGCTGTCCTGTCCTGTCCTGTCCATTTCTTGTACTTCAACCATCTTCCAACCCGAATGCTAGCCTTTGAGTTGGAAGACAGTTGAAGTACAAGAAACGGACCGAAGCGACCGAAAGTGGGATTCTTTGGCTAAATATTGTCTAGATTTGCAAATAATGTTTAAGGAAAACTTGTATATTGACACGTTTACATGCGCCCTTTTTAACTCATTGTGTAACTGCGAAACATATCTGTGGAAAACCACTGGCTCTGCCGCCTCTGTAAGATACGACAAAAAGGCGAAACAAGATACAAAGAAAATGGAAACAGATGATAAAAAGTCACTGAAAAGGGAGGTAATAGGAAGAAATTCTCAAAAACGAAAATTGAAATCAACAGAAAGAAAGTAGTACAAAAACAAGTAGAGAAAATGGGATAAAGGAAACGTGAGAAACAAAAAAAACATAACAAATAAAACGGAAAAACAAGAACAGAAACAAGAATAGGAAAGGCAAAAGAAGGCACCTCAAGAAAAAGTATAAGAGAAAGGCAAGCGAAAGAAACAGGAACGAGGGGACCGGGGAAAAGTAGGACGCGGTGGGGAGTTTTTAATAAATCAGATAATATAAAGGTGCGATTATGTTTTCAAAAGAACTCACATAATCAGTGGCGTGCTGGCTCACTTTTGAGTCCCAGCCCATTTTTAAATGAAAACCCCCATTTGTGGTGTTAAAGGTAGGTGAGTGTAGTTATTATTTATCTATAAACGGATACCAATGTCCTTAATGAGGATAGCGAATGTTTGTTTTTAAATACTTATACACCCAACGAATTTAATATCTTTAATATCCATCCGGTGATAACCGCCTATGACAGGGTGACCGACAATCTCAAGATCCGCCGTTCTATCTAAGGAACAGAGTCCTCTGTCAGGTTATCAAGGTTTTGCTGGTGGGACGGGAAGGAGGGCACAGTGGGTGAGTGGGAGCATGCCCCCTCAATTTTGCAGATCATATATTTTCCACCTCCCAGTTCTAATGAATATAAAATTACATGTGTAGGTTTTTTAAACAACATTTAAGTGCGATTATTGTTTAACCATTTGCTGAATACGAATAACATAAGACAATTAGCCCAAAACGTCTGGAATAACTGAAAGTTTTCTCCATCTTTTTCCTTAAAAACATAGCTTATGACACCTCATTGGGACGAGCTCATCGCGCTCGTTCCAATGAGGGGTCGTACTCTAGGCTTTTGAAGCAATTATTTTTACAAAAATGGAGCACCCCCCCCCCCCCCCAAAACTTGCATTTTAGTTCCGCAACAAGTGGGTGTTGCAGAGGACATCGGGGAGATGAAGTTATCCTTATTCATGAAAGTACTGGCACGCAACACATTATACAATAAACATATCTTCAAGCTGAAAGCAGAGTTGAGGTTTTCGAGCCCTTTCGGAAGGATGAAGACCCCATAATTCTATTGACTCACAGACTGGCCACTAAACCACCGAACTTGGTAACATGTCAGCAAGAACACACAACCTGATAATGACAAGATATGATGTTTTAGGAGGGATTGACTAACCTTAAGATTTAGCTGTTTGTGAACTATTGGTACGTTCTCGTTGTGGCAGAAAAATAAATAAAGTAGGACGGACGTACGAAGAGTCCAGCCAGATCAGGTCTCAAAAGGTTGATAAAAACTTCGTAGTTCTCATCTACACTGGGGGGAAGCGTGACCGTGAAAATTTGGTTGATTCCGCCGGTGTCCGGTTGATTGCCCTTTCTCTTCGACATCGAATTGTGGTAAGTGTACGATTTATCGTAGATTTCTCTAAATATCAATAGATTGGGAACCCAGGAATATACGCATAGGTTGTGTGAATGTATCCTGAACACGTACATATATTTTTTATACTTATATACCCGAGTATTGCCTGCTAGTGACTTCATATTCAATCCATCAGCGGGTCGTTTTCGTCAAATGTTGACAAAAATGGCTCGTACGCCTCAAACACTTTAACTACCTAATTTCTTTTTACCCTGCATGTAGATAAGGTGTAGAAGATCTTATAACCTGAACTACAGTAAACAATTTGCTAAATTAGTTGAGAAAACACGCGAAAACCGAGTGTCCGGTTATTTTGTTGATTGCATGTAGTGACCGGTTGATTACTTAAGTGGTGTCCGGTTGATTGGTATTTGATAAATTTGTGGTGTACGATTGATTGCATCTTTAGGTATGATGATAACTGTCTATCGAACTATTTATCACCAAAAAACATGCCAAATTATGAAAGTACATTTGCATATTTGTCTGTAGCATCAACGGCAATATAATGCAAAGTGAATTACTGTCTATGACGCGCAGGTAATCATGGTCATGATGTAACTACACAATAAATTACTATCAGCAAAATGTATGCACGTTTATTTTGATTTGTTAATGAAGGTTAGCGCAACTCGGGACTTGTTTTACTTGAATATATTTCTCACAGTGAGACATACGCACTGCCCCAAACTACCAGGAAAGTCGTCGCCATGGGACGGTTGATCTGTGGGATTTGAGCCTGGAGTTTCTTCACTGATAGAATTTAATGACTTTCCCACTCAAGGTCCAGAATTTTGTACGCTACAAGATGAACTGGAGAGCTAAAGGATTGAAAATGTTCTTACACTGTGTTTTCAGGGTGTTGTAGACGATATCGCCCTGTTGATCACGTGACTAAAATGGCTACCACCCAGAGTACACTATTTCCCTATAGCTCAGCTGCCTTTTGCGCGATGTTGATGATCATGAGGTTGCTTTAGGAGTTTTTGAGGATGCCAAGTCGTTTTAGGATTTTTCGAAACCTAAGATGGCTGCCAAATCCAATGGCTTTTTTGTTAGAGGAACAGTATTGGATTCTATTTATTACAAAATCCAATATTGTATTTTTTCCAATGTAAACTACAAAAAACAAACAAATTACTTGCTTCGGCCTTCTCGTTGGCGGGGATTCTGGCTGCTTATAGGCATATTCAGTTAAAACTAGAAGTCCTGTCATGAAGTGTGCGCTTATCTAGCCTTAATTGCGCGTAGGAATTTCACGCAATTTCCATATCGAATGGCAACCAAGCCACGGTAGATTATCCTGCCTATCCATGGCAATCACAAGCACTGTCTCAGCCAATGGACCTCCGGGTTACCCGGAGGACCATTGGATGAAACAGTGCTTGTGCTCAGGCCATATTACAGAATTTGATAGCCGTACTACGCAACAAAGCGCGCAGATCGACGTGCTATTTGCGCGCAATTCATGACAGGACTTCTAGTTTTAACTGTATTGCTCATCACTACACAATCGCCTTCATGCCCATGAAAAACATTAAATAGTTGGCCATTTCTGGCGGTTTCTCATACCCGTACCCCTACACTCCAGGACGAGGTCACCCCTATCAAGCTGTCCTCCTATTCGGGACTCAGTCCCTCAGGTGATATCATGCACCTCCACCATTATTTTTGTTCCAATGACCCTACAAGCTGTCCTATTCAGTTTGGGAGACATGCCCCCCCCCCCCCCCCCCCGCCCACATTATCTGCGCCCATGGGGGCATCCTATCATTTGAGGGGCCGATCCCTGAATTCAGGGCTCGGTCCCTCGAGTGTTAGGATACCCCCATGGGTGCAGATCATGGGGGCGGGGGGCATGCCTCCCAAACGTCTCTAGAGGGGGACACCACCAACTATATTTTACCGGCTATACAATCTAACCCTGAGTTAATATCATTGTACAAATGTCTCAGATGCAAGAAAATTGCATCTTTTCCACTTGGAAATTGAACATTTTCTCCTAGGACAGGGTCCTGCCTGTCCTAGGACCCTATCCCCCCCCCCCAATATGTTTTCGTTCCTACACCCCTAGCTTTCACGCGATGCACATCTCATGGATTTGACCCAGTTCTAGTTTTTGTTTCACACGCGCGTTAACCTCAAGATATGCACCTTGGTTGAACTCTTCACAAAGTTTAATATTACCCGCACATTTCACGACGCTCAGATGTAGAACGAAGCCCAAAATGAATTGTGAAATAAAAGTTATTATTACACACACACATAGTGGTATCTTACACGATCACACAGGTTTTTGAGCTGTGTGGTAATTTTTACCGGAAGGGTCAAGTGCGATCCGATAAAAGGTGCCTGAAGCGCGAGCAGCGTACTTTTATGGTATGCCTAAACACCACAGGTCACCACGGGTTACCGAAAGCTACCACGTCTTCAGAAAATCATCTTTTTATTTGGCTGCTAAACGGTCAGTCACGATATTTTGGATTGGTTCTAAACTTATTCAAGTTGAGAAACATGCTCATCTGGTCGATTTTGCGGGGTAGTTTAAACTAGTTTTACCGCAAGTCAGTTAGGCATGAGAACTGACCTACGGTGAAATTTTCCAGCAAAGTCGACCAGATGAGAATTATTCTTAACTTGAATAAGTTTAGAATCAACACAAAACAATGTAAATGATCGTTCACTAGCCAATAAATTTCAAAAAACTTATTTTCAGGTGCCCTGTGGTGGCCTGGGTAACTTGTGGTGATCTGCAGTTTTTAGGTATACCGTTTGTTTACACGGAGTTTTAAATTTAGAATGAGAATCCACTTCTGCAATATTTGAACCTCCGAATGGATGACAGCAAGGATGGTTGCTTAAAGGGAAACTGGATTACAACAACACGTCTGAGGTTTATTGTTAATACACCCCTAATCTCCAACACCATCCAATTAACACTTTACTTTGCGAAGCGAGATGACTTTTTAAAGGATCGCGTTTTGTGTCAGGGTCGAAGACTTGTTCTCCAGCATTTCGTGCCGATCTCACTTCGTCAGCATGGAAAATGTCCATTTCGCACACAATCAATTTAAATTCATTTTCTACGAGTAACTGATTGTGAGAAATAAATATAGAACCACACATATGTTTGAAAGAGTTAACGATTACTGCACTCGTTCGCATCGCGAATGGATACCACTCGAGCCTCACGGCTCTCGTGGTATCCTTACGCGACGCTTTCTCGTGCAGTAATTGACCCTTTGCATATTACAGAGTTATCGTTCTTGGCGTCAGGTATGTCTTCCACATTACTTCGCATTCTTCGATAAAAACAGAGATACTGTCTCTCAAATTCAAAATTGACTAATGAATCGATTTTGAGAACAGTTTATGTTATAAAAAGGTGGCTATGTATATGTATTTATTTTTTAACCCTTTACCTAACGTAATGGTAAAATCCGGCCAACGCTATGCATAAAAATCGCCTTTCATTTTTTTTATATTTTCATGTTTTGCTTCCAAAACATAGGTTATGACCCTCTCATTGGAACGAGCGCGTCGCGATCGTTCCAATAAGGGGTCACAACCTATGTTTTGGAAGCAAAAAATGAAAATATTTAGTTATACAAGTATTGTTTTCAAGTGTCATCTGTACCTCACGTTAGGTAAAGGGTTAAGAGACAGAAAGGTCAAACACAGAGACACAAAGGTTCATTTGGCGAAACGTTTGTCTGAGCTGAACAAAAAGGGTTATCGCAATTGATCAAACGTAAAAAAGTGCAAACTGCATTGTTCTAATGACTGAAGTGAGCAAGCTCGGGATACCTGACGCCAAGAACAACTCTGTAATATGCAAGTAGCTAATTGTTAACTCATTCAAACGTGCAGTTCTATCTATAAACCACAGGGTAATAATACATGTACAGTCAATCCTGTAAAAAGTCTTTAAATGGAATGTCAGCATGTGATCCAATCACATGCTCACGTTCCATTTGCATTTGATTTGGAGGCTTTCTACCTTTATTACACTAGTGTATTATAAAAAAAAATATTACATGGCTTTAACACACTCTATAATGGTGTGATTATGTGATAAAAAGTGTTTATGGGATTAAAATTACCGACATGAACTAAGTGTATTTGTCATTCAACCGGACACAAGTAAAACAATCAACCGGACATCGGCATGATTTAGAACTGCAATCAACCGGTCACTACATGCAATCAACAAAATAACCAGACACGCAGTTTTCGCGTGTTTTCTCAACTAATTTAGCAAATTGTTTGCTGTAGTTCAGGTTATAAGATCTTCTACACCTTATCTACGTGCAGGGTAAAAAGAAATTAGGTAGTTAAAGTGTTTGAGGTGTACGAGCCATTTTTGTCAACATTTGACGAAAACGACCCGCTGATGGATTGAATATGAAGTCACTAGCAGGCAATACTCGGATATCTAAGTATAAAAAATATATGTACGTGTTCAGGATACATTCACACAACCTATGCGTATATTCCTGGGTTCCCAATTTATTGATATTTAGAGAAATCTACGATAAATCGTTCACTTACCACAATTTGATGTCGAAGAGAAAGGGCAATCAACCTGCGCAATCAACCAAATTTTCACGGTCACGCTTCCCCCAGTGATCTAGGGACAAACAATCAAACACTTTCGATTAGAATCGAGCCTCGAATCAAATTGGGTCTGTTATTCGAAATCGAATGGTACCTCGACTGGAATCAGAGGCGTCTTGAATATGACCAATTGGGGTGGGATGGGTGGGGTGGGGTGGGATGGGGTGGGACAGTAGTGTAAAACAGATTTGTTCGGACTGTGATGGCTCCATTCCAGACTGAAAAAATTCCAATTACATCATCAAGGCAAGCTTTTGTCAACGACATCCCGTAATGATGTGGTTGGAATACTATCGACTAAGGGCTATAGTTTAAAACAGGAACGGATGCAAGAATCACCGGTACTAGGCACTGCACGGGACTAGCAACCAGCAACAGCTCATCGTCAACATTGTTTGGTTACTTACATTTGCTTTCAACTTTGGTAGAGACTATTTATTTATTTATTTATTTATTTATTTATTTATTGGTTCACAGCTCCACGTCAACAACCAAGGCTATATCGTGACGATAATGGTAGAGACTAGTGACACTTGAATTTCCACGAATGGAAGCATGGATGCAGATGCTATTTATGTTAACCCTTTACTCAACGTAACGGCCAAAACCGGCAGCGCTATACTAAAAATCGCCAATTAATTTTCATTATTTTTTTTATTTTTTGTCTCAAAAACTTAGGTTATGACCACTCGTTGGAACGAGCTCGTTTGTGAGACAAAAATGAAAAAAATTAGTTATTCAAGAATTTGTTTTGCAAGAGTCGTCTGCTTATCAGGTTTGGTAAAGGGTTAATATAGCGAAAATTACACACAATCTTTATCTTCAACATTATTTACGATCTGAACTATACGTTTTGTGAGACGACGTAGATGACTGATACCAGGCCTTCTTCCTGTGAAATTTATTTATTTATTGGAGTTTAACAACACCGTCGACAGCCAGGGTCACCTCGTGTCGGACATGACAGTTTTACGGGTTGGGGAAGTACCCGGGGTGAACCACCGAGCAACGGCGAGCAACTGTCAGACTCAACAACGTACTTACTTCGCACAAGCAGGGTTAGCACTGGTTGAAGACAAGTGCACCATCGGCGTGCAGTTCGCCTTACTACACATTGCCATTGTGCCTCTGCGTGGACAATAGGGATGAAGTGCCTTGCCCAAGGACACAACGCAGTTACCTCTGGCGGGGATCGAACCGTTCACCTTTAGGTTTGAAGTCCAATACCGTACCACTGAGCCACCGCTCTCCCTCTTCCTGTGAAATGATTTGAAAGGAAATGAAGTATTGGGTAAATAGTGTGTAGTATTGGGTACTATTGGGTAAATGGACGTGTCGCAATTATAGGCGGGGTTTTTGATAATAACAATTATTGCTGCAACAGTGACGGTTCCCAATGAACCTACGCTGCGGTGGCACTATTCAATACCATGGACAAAACATGCAGATGAAATTTTGTGTTATGCCTTATATTTTCACCGGTTCTTTGTGAATTGTTCAGTGCGTCCAGACGTTGTAGTGTTTAAACGTAACGTATTCTAACTGCGTATGTGATTCTCAATGCATATGTGGAGGATTGCAGATATCTACTGTTTTTTCTTGCCTGTCGTGAGTGACTGCAAGAAATATAACTTAGATTTTCTTCAGCTGGTATGCAGTCAAAAATGAGATAATTCGGGTACTTACTCATAAGAGTGGGCATTATTTTTCATTAAGTGAGTGGTAATGTCCTAATTGCAATTAAAACATAATTTAATTGCTGAAAATAGATATCGAAAATTATTTTTTAGATATGATTTTCTTTCCCAGATTTGCCTATTATCAAACTTGATTGAAATAGCTTCAAACTCGGCTGATATGACGACGATCTCGAGCTAAACGAACCTGGCTAAAATTGTGCCCCGGAATGTTTTACTTGGCGCAACCAATCTGTTGGCAGTTATTCGTCGAACGCAATCGGGAAAATTAGCACTACCAGGCATGGTGGATTGGTTTGAAACAGAGTTTTGTATGATGAGAAATTGATGATGGAAGCAAGTAATGATTAGGTGGGTGAAGACAGAAAAGGAGAGAATTGTACAGAAAATCCATCGCAAACTAAAATTCAGAGCCGCAAGCCGAGATTTGTCGAAGTGGGAGAAGAGGTGGTTCAGCTATCTGAACGTCTCGGTTTCCTCAGAGGTATTTCAGCTATCTGTACGTCGAGGCTCCCCCGATGGGAAAGCCGAGACGTTCGGATAGCTGAATCAGGAGAAGAGAAAACTTCGGGTTTTGTGATCAGAAAGGGAAACAATAATATTGTCAGAAAATTGTAACAGATCTGAGAATTTTTGATATTATTTGTTGTGGTTTAATAAATATAAGATGTTACTATGTTGTTAGTTTGATATCGGTGGGCCGGAGGTCGAAGGGTGATGTGAAGTTACCGAGGGCTGATATTATTCATTATTTATTAGTTTAAGTTTCAGGTTATTATTATATATTGTATTTTGTTGTTGCTTTGCGGGTAATATAATGGGAATAGAGTAGGACTAGGTATTGGGTTTCTGAGAATTTTAAGCTAGTAGATGTGGCATGGTGAGATGTAGCGTGAAAAATAGAAAGGCAGGAAGCACCGAGGGCCCTGAGGAGGTAGTAGTCGATATGGAGGAGAGAAGGGAGGATGTACTATCACGGGTGGTGGGAGGTATAAGTCACTCTTGGAAAGGTTGAGTGGTAGACCGTAGCAGGGGTCTAAACGAAAACTGGTGGTAGCGGGAAGTAGTATAGAACGGGGGCTAGATATGTTGGTTTGTGGTCCGGGTAATCTGAACCGAACTAGTCAGTGTTTCCCAGGGGCCAAGGTAGAGGATATTAGGGATAGAGTGGATGGTATATTGTTAAAGGTTCAGTGTCAGATCCAGTGGTGGTCGTCCATGTGAGTACAAACAATATCAGGAAAAGGAGGTCAGTTCAGCTTAAGGATACAGACAGGGACTTGATCACCAAGTTACATAGTTGGAATGCGACCGTAGTAATGTCGGCGCTCCTCTCAGTCATGAGTGGAGGATGTGAACGGAACTCTATAATTATTTGGGTAAACGGGGAATTAGAGAAATAATGCAACTATCTTCGGATACCCTTTATTGACAATTGGGCGCATTCTGGAGAAAGCGGGTGTTGTGTGGCAGGGTTATCTCCATCGAAGTCCAAGGAGTACGGAAGGGTTGGGTAGGCACATGTTATAGTTAGTGGAGCCTTTTTGGCATAAGGCAGGGTGGGCGGGATAAGCGCGGAGTGTGCTCTCGTAGAAACGAAGATCATTCAAAATTGGAATATGATCAGCATTCTGTGAATATTTTTAGCTTATTCTTACTAACTAGTCCAGGAAAGGTTTTTTTAATCTGCTTTATGGTTGTTGATGGTTATATATCTGCTTTATGGTTGGTGGTGTTCTAAGGCCGTTACATAAATAGAGTATGGCCACACGTTCGATCTTCTCGAACTGCACTCTGATGGAGAAGAAGAACTCTCAAACTTGAAGTATGATAGGCATTCTGTTAACCCTTTACCTAACATAGCGGTAAAAAACGGCAAGAATAAGCCTACCGCAGCCTAAAATATCTCGGAACATTCTCAATAAAACCATACACATATGGATATCATTAGAACCACTCGTTGAGCTGGTTCTAATGATATCCATATTGGTATGGTTTTATTGAAAAATCAGGAAATATGTTTTCGAAAAATGTGAAATTTAATTTCGTTTTTAAAAATACTGTGTTAGGTAAAGGATTAATATTTTCTAGCCTGTCCTTACTAGTCCTGGAGGTTGTTTTACTTCTGTTTTATGGTTCTGTCGTACTCTGGTAGAGTTGGAGAACTCTCTACTTGCCACAGTTTTACAATCACCACAGTTGATAGTAATACTGGCTTCTAACCATACTGTTGTCGTGCCGACCGATGTGGGTGGGATAAAATTGGATGCAGAAGCAAGATGGGGACAGCAAATGTACAAAAGATATAAAAAGGGTGGGAGGGGCACAAAAAGATAAGAATAACATCTCTCAAAGGACTCATACGTTTTCAAAATAGGATACAGCAAAACCCAGGGTCTCTGTAGGAATGTAAGCGGGTTTACGACCTTAGTGGAGGGTGAAAATTTTGATTTGACAGGTCTTAGTGTGGTATGGATTAGACGGGATGAAAGAGCTGACCAGATCAATGGGTATGTGTGGATTGGATTGGTGCGATCAGTGGGTCAGAAAGGGGAAGGGTGTAGGCATGTATGTCAAGGAGGAGTAAGGCTCTGAAAGAATCACTTATCAAAAGTAAATACAAACAATCAAGTAGAAAGCGAAATAGTATGGGTAAAATCAAGATGCAAAACTCGGAGTTGGAGTTGTATATTTGGCAGTTGAATGAGAAAGCCTGAGCGGAATGATGGAATATATACGACACTCAGATCAAATGTTACAGAACTTGAAAATAGGTGTTCCATGTTGTATTAAAGGGCTATTTTAATAGGCACATTGAGAACGGAGCAGATGGCATAGCTGGTGGGACAAGACAATCACTGTCAATGGGAAGAAGCTCTTTCAGTTAACAAATGAAGTGCTCTGAAGATTTTGAAATCGGGACAGAAAGTGTAAGGGTAAATGGTCGTGGGAAAGCAACGATAGAAAGACAATAATCGACTGTGTACTTATAGACCCAGAGCTATGGAGAGAGGTCATAGACATGGAAATAGACGATGAAGGAAATTCTGAGTTAAATAGTGATCACAACCTGATAACAATGAGGGTTAGGGGTAATGGAATACCAAAAACAAGGGGCGGGCTTTAAGGACATTTTGGCAACTGGGAAAAGAAGCAGACTGGGGGGGGGGGGGGGGGGGGCTTTGAGGAGAATATACAATGAAAGCTAAGAAATGTGGCAACCGGAGATAACGTTCAGGAGTTGGCCGATTCAATAGCGAGATGTCTAGAAGATGCTGGAAGGGAAAGCATGGGAGGAATTCGAGTAATGACAAATGAACTATGATCTGGGGTAACTAATGAGCTCAAAGGCGCAATAAACGCGAGAAAGACAAATGTGCTGCATTTAGAAGGTGTAAAAAACCTAAGGGGGGGGGGGGGGGGGGGGGGGGTAATGCTACAGCCATTGAAAGTGCCAAAGAAGAATATGAAGAGGCAAGAACAATGGTGAATATAATCAGGGACAAAAATAGGAAAATGTGAAACAGTAACCTCATTAAAGCAATAAGAAAAACAAGCAGGGTAAATTCCAATATATTCTGGAAATGAATACATAAAACTAACAGAGGCCATAACGAACAGAGCATTAAGATGGACGGCAAAAGCGCTGACGACCAGGACAGTATAGCAGTATAAATCATGGACAAGCATTGCGAGAGGGAAAATGATAAAGATGCGCGGGGGGGGGGGGGGGGGGGAGTTCCTCCAGAATGTAAGATGGAGAGCGCAGAAAATTTACCGGACTTAGTATGCAGGGAACTTGAGGTGGGAAAAGTACGAAATACAGTCACCAAGTTAAAGAATGGTGAAGCAGGAGGTACTGACGAAATTACTAACGAGTTTTTAAAAAGAAAAGGCGATCCATTATATAAGCATCTTACAGCACTATTGAACATGGCAATCAAAAAGCAAAAGGTCCCGACAGAGTGGGAGGAAAACAGGAAAACCTTTATACACAAAAAAGGAGATAGGGTTTTTTTTTAGATAATAACAGAGGGATGGATATCTGTTAGCAGCAATGTTGGGAAGATATTCTGTAAGGTTCTCTATAGACGGCTTGTGGAAATTGTTGAAGAAAAGGGATTCCTGGGGGAAATCCAGAATGGGTTCCGGAAAGGGAGTCGTGTCACTGACCACTTGTTTACTCACTCCCAACTGAAAGAACCAACAAAAGTCAATAAGAGAAAGATGTTTATAGCCTTCCTTGAAAAAGGCAAACGACAGAGTGTGATGTGTGTGTGGGGGGGGGGGGGGGGGCAAAAACTTGAGGGCCTTGGTTTCGGAGAAGTATTGTCGGAATCATGAGACAACTGTACACAGATGTGCAGAGTGTACTCAACCTGAGAAATGCCACAACAAAGAGGGGCCCAATGTAGATAAGTCTGAAGCAGGGGTGCATCTTGTTACCGATTCTGTTTGCATTGTTCGTAAAAGATTTAGGAGAGGAGTTGATTGCAAACGCAGAGAGGGTCTAAGTTGGAGAGACAAAAATCCCAGGGCTATTCTTTGCCGATGACATTGTTTTATTTGCCGAGAGTGAAGAAGGACTACAAAACCTGTTAACCATTGTAGGAAAGTACGGGGATAGATAGCAACTTGAACTGAATGAAAACAAAGCAAGGTAATAAATGTGGGGCGTTGGGTGGATGCGGTGCGACGGTGGAAGATAGGGAAACGGGAGAATATGAATACTTGGGAGGGAACTGATGTGTTATAGGAAGAGGCATATACAGAAACCACACAAATAAACTTAAGACAAAGGCAAAAAGGATACTCAATCAAAAAACAATTGGAAGAAATAGCTTTAACGAGGAGTTCGTAGGAAAAACGATTTGGGAGAGGGTGGGATTATCAAGTATAATATTGATAATCAAACAAAAATTAGACCTTGGAACATTTCATTGTAGAATACCTCAAATATGTGCTAAGTAGAACAAGACTCCTTAGAATACTAATTGAAAAATATCGGATGAAAACATGAAGGATAAGTGGATGGGGAATGACATGCGGGAAAGGGTCATTTTTATATTTGGGGAGGTCGAGAAAGTTCTGACAGGAGGAATTATGAAACACGTTTGACCGAATGCTGGTAGGTAAGGAGGGAGAGTGGGGGGAGGAGGGGTGGATATTCCGACGGGGAAGTAGGTTAATGTGGATTCTTCGTTAGAGGATCGCGACAAATCAGGGGAAGACCAAAGAAGTATTATTTTGTGAAACTTACCCAGTAATAACCTCAAAAAATCTGTGTCAATCTGTTAGACATTTCCCTCTATTTTAATACAGCATGTAACAAAATGAGTCGTGGCTCAGTGGTTACGGCATTGCACTTCAAACCACAAGGTCCACGGTTCGATCCCCGCCAGTTTAACGGCGTTGTGTCCTTCGTCGATGGTGCTTTTATCTTCAATCGATGCTAACCCTGCTTGTGTGGAGTTAGTATGTTGGGGAGTCAGGCAGTTGCTCGTCGTTGCTCGGTGGTTCTCCCCAGGTTATCCGTCTTCCTCCACCCGTAAATTCTCCGACACGAGATGACCCTGTTGTCGAAAGTGTCGTTAAACCCCAATAAATAAATAATAAATAACAAAATGATTATCGGTTGAGTTGTTAACAACATACCTTAAATCTTTAAAACTCTCGCCGTGCACAGTTCTGAATCAATATAAATTCCAGTGACGATTTATTTTCAATTTATTCATCTTCTATTTTATATGTATGGGATTTAACCCTCTGAACACAAGCGGGTGCTTTTCCGACGAAGAACATGATACGTAATAACGTCATTAAACAGGATGGCTGTTCAGTAAATGTGTGGGTAGACCAATCAATATTTTCAACGTGCAGTCCCGAGGCTGAACGTTGAAAATATTGATTGGTCTACCCCAAATAATGAATATGGACTCTTCTAAGTGCTTTCACTGAACTGTCATGGAAGATACCACTAAAGTTCAAAGGGTTAGTTAAGGAGCATAGTTTTATATTATAGAAAATAAGATTACGGATCATTTCATCCTAAGCAAAACCATACATCTACCACGTTGGGACTCCCACAAACACAAAGAGTTCTCATGTAAGATGATTATCTTTTCCCATTGTTCTCCCAGATTACAAGCCATTGTTGTTGTAAAATAATAATTCAAACACGAAGTGTTCAATGAATCACACAGTTTGATTTTATAACATTATTGGACAGTGATTTATGAGTTGTCCACCTGACACAATGACACATTAAATATTTTGTATTGAGAATGTATTACTTTCAGTCTCGACTCTTTAATAGCCCAAGAACATTAGGTTTCACTAGGGAAAAAAATCGGAGAAAGCTGATTTTTTCAGGGAATGTCGAGTACATGTCACTGAACGATTAGACAAAAGTCCCCTAAAATCCCAGTTGAGCTTTTTTTTCTACAGCCTTTTTTCGAAAACGCGTTTGAAAAAAATAAAAAAAATCGCACGAACTTTGTAACCTCGAATTGATCCAACTGTATTTTTTGTTTACGCGTATTTCGAGCTACATAATGTCTAATATACATTTACCTAGAGGAAAATGTGCATTCTGTGACAATTTCTGCGAAAAATTATTGAAAATTCACAAAAAAGTATCGGATTTACGCAAAAAATGACGATTTTCCTAACGGATTTGCCCAAAGGGTCGTAGTACAGAACGGCATGTTAGTTGGACAGACGATAAAAAATCCACCACCATTTGAAGACTTTTATCATTGCTTACAAAATAGACATTATGGAAGACCCCCCTCTGCTTCTGGCCGAGTTCCCTTTTTGGCATAAAATTCGTCAGCATGAGAACTCAACTATTTTCGGGTTTGGGACCGAACAGACACGTCTGTGTCTGGCAGCATTAGATCAATAAATAATATTTACAGAATGTACAAAAATCAATAAATAATATTTACAGAATGTACAAATCAATCAACATGGATTAAGTTACATTGACTATTATCAACGCTATATACAGAAATGACATGCCCTATATATGTTACAGTCAATGTCTAAAATCAGTCAATTTGTAAATTGCCTGAAAATTTTAGTCAATTTATAAATTGCCTGTTTCAATCAGTCAATTTGTAAATTGACTAAAAAAGTCAGTCAATTTACAAATTGACTGAAAAATAAAGCCAATTTCTTGACACATTGACTGAATATTATATCCCATTTTAAAACTGACTCATTGATTTTAAAATGATGAAAAATAATTAAATACAATGAAGTATATTTATTTTAACACCCAACTCTTAAAACATTTGCATCTGTTTGTCGTACAGATTTTAACACAAAACTCTGAGAGTGTACATCTAATATAGTTATTTAGTTCTTATTTGGACAGGTTATGCTAGAATGACAATGACTGTTGCATTTTAAACCCCTTTTAAAACATTTGCAACTGTTTGTCATACACTTTTTGCCGCTGTTGGCACAATTGCATTTAGTAAAACCTTGTCCACCACAAGTAGATTGTAGCTGGACCGCTTCACATAGCCCCACCTCCTTGTCTTGTGACATGTCATCAGTTGTGTATAATTGGTAGGGACACAGTTCAAACTGGTTTCCACTGAAAGAACCTTTCAAATTCCCTGCAGAAACAGATATTTTGTACAAGTCATTTTCATTTCTATCAACAGTAACACCTATAATATTGCGTGGGTCACATTTCCCGCGATCAACTGATGGGATTGGTAAAGCAACATTATCACCAACGTTCGCAACACAGTTAATCACTTTACTGCGCTTTAACATGCGTTCTGCTTGCTTTAACTGCCCATCTGTAGCCCTTTTGCGTTGTTTAATAATATCAGAGTTCAAATCTTGTAATAGTTGTTGTTGTTCTATGGAATTGCCGTCATCACCTCCAACACATTCAATGGGGCATCAATCAGGTTTTGTTTAAGAGCCCTGTTGGTTTTTAATTATCAAAACAACCATGTAAAACAAGCCATCTTTTTGGTCTTCTATCAAAACAAGATTATGTTTGGCTTCTATCAAACCACGTCTATCAAATAAAATGGGCATCAATCAATCATACAACCAATGAGACAGTTTTAAAATGGGAAATAATATTCAGTCAATGTGTCAAGAAATTGGCTTTATTTTTCAGTCAATTTGTAAATTGACTGACTTTTTTAGTCAATTTACAAATTGACTGATTGAAACAGGCAATTTATAAATTGACTAAAAATTTCAGGCAATTTACAAATTGACTGATTTTAGACATTGACTGTAACATATACATATTATTCATCGAACTCAGAAATTTCCGACAGGACAGTGTTTCTGTGGTTGTTACAAGAATCCGAACTGCAATTACACAAACCTGAGCAAGAGAGTCCTGCCTTCTTACACCCACACCTTTTTGTACAAGCACTCTTGCAACCACAACTGATCAGATTCAGTAGGTTATCGGGGGCACATGGCTTTGTGGCTGCAGTCGGTACAAGAAGTCCATTGTCTAGCGACCACCCCCAATCCGTCGGGAGAAGCGAAGTGCCCAGCCATTGTTGGACCTGGAGATAACATATGTAGACATGTTGTTGTGCAGCATCGCTGCTTGGTGGGAGTGAGGCTAGGTCGATGGGTTTATTCAGTTTAGATTTTGCTACATAACGCTTGTAAGTGACATATCTATATTGGTCGAGAGAGGAAACAGTTTTACTCCCGTATAAGATCAGGAGAAGTTGTTCCCCGGCAGCGGCTACTGCACTTGGTGTACTGTCATCCGCCAAAATTGTGTTGACATACTGTTGTGAGTCGCTAGTAACATCGGAGACAATTGTACTGAATACTTTCTTCTTACCAAAAGGGTGCAGAAGTAGTGTCACAACCACTTATAGAATGTGCTACAAGGAGGTTGCTTCTATGGTCACCCATTTTGGTTGCTATTTCACTAACTGAAACTAGTAAGTTTGGGGTAATGGAATACATCATGTGAATATTACATCCCGGTTGAACTCGAGAGGTAAGAATGACTAACAAGTCTGTGTCTGTTCCCACAACGACAACATTGTTGTCATCTTGAGCGATGTCAAGTGCAGTTTCGGCTATCAGTACATCAGCATCAGCCTCGGCCTGCTTGGACTGAATATTGATAGCAGATAGCTCCTGCATTAGAAGATCGATCAGTTGGGTTTTGTTCTTGGCATTTGCAAGGAAATCGGATTGGGGTGTGGTGGCTGGTAACTCGGGTGAGATATTGATATCAATGGAATACCTGTCTTTAGATCTACGGGCTTGTTCCATGCCCTTTGTCGACATTGTACAAGCATAACCATCAAAAACAACCACGACGTTCGCCCCAAAATGTCTCACTAGATAATTGGAATATGATGTACATATGTCCTTATATGATGACTGTTTAGGCCATACAACTGCCCTCAATAAAAATCCACCATCTACAACAAACAGAGAATGTTCTGGGATTTTAGTTTGCTCGGAACCGTATGTTTTGGGGATCTTACCGAGCGTGCTAATCTGTGTCTTCCTCATTCCAGCAGAATCAAACAATGCTGGTGGTTTCGGGGCGAGTTCATATTTGAGATACTCTTCCATCTCTGCTTGTGACTGAATAACACATGTGATGCGGTTGAACAGAATTGTGGGGTCAATCACTACCTTACTTCCACGGACTTTGATGCTATTTGCCATCGATGCGAAAGACTTCACAGTGTCAACACGTCGTAGTTTGATGCTGTTGAACGTTTTGCTTACAACATTCGATACGCAACATTCACCAATTTTGCGAACTTGGTCACAGTTCACAGTTTCGTCGGCCACAAGCCCGGTCGCTATAGAGACTAATTGTAGTGGATCTCTGTTCTGAAAGGGGGAATGCACTCTGAGCCAGTTCAATAATTTGGTGATATCATTGGCATCAGTCAACTGTGAACTTTGACGGAGATCCCGATGTTGTTCGCCATGACCAGTGTGAACATGAACAAAATTTTCGAGAGCATTACATATCGGAAGGCAAAGAGGTAGTCCATGTACCCATTTCGCAACAGTGCTATCGGTTATTCCCCTGCCATGTGTGAGACCACCAGGGAGCTTGAACATTCTCATTAAACACTGCTCTATGGTCTGATCAGAATATATCCCGTCCCAGAATTTATCTGAGCGCATTATGGTAAAGTAACCTTTCTCAGTGAACAACTTCAAATCATCCTGTTGCATTATTTCTGTTAGCTCATTCATCTGCTGCAAATAGAGATGAGAACTTTTTGCGTATGCAAAATGACCACCTGCGTGAAATACTGGAATCATATTGCGAACACAATATGTGTGGAGTTCCCAGTCGCCTGTGCGCTCTGCTCTCAAGAACAACTGGAGAAGACCTATTTGCTCGTAGTATTGTACCCAAAGCTTTCCTGTGCGTCCTACGGACGCATTCTGGAGCAGTTCGTGTAATTTTGACAGTAGATGGTTGACACTTTCTTGATTGACAGCGTCAGCTGTTGTACAGTCACCTCTGGCAAGTCCACAGAATATTTCATTGACTTCTGTGCAGTCTATGTTATCTAGTGTTCGGCTTTCTTCAAACACAAGTTTTGTAATGGCAATTTGTGTTAGCAAATGGGCACGAACTGCTCTTGAATATGCATGACCACTGATCAAATGATGGATTGACCCACCAGCTTAAACAGTCCCCCAAAGTTTATCCAAGCCGCTACCAGCCATGATCGAACCAATTGCCCCTAACTATGACATAATCATATGGAAGCCGCCGAGTCTAACGAAAACTTTTGTCAACTTATCTGACGAAGACACAATCTCCACTGCTTTGATATAAAGTGGTTGGTCAAACGTCACTGGACAAACGTTCAGTCCCTGTTTCTCACATTCAGTTTGCATCTTGAGTGTAGGCGAACACCACATTATGTGATTTAATCGAACATGGAAATTGAAACAATGATGCTATAATACGGTATTTGAATGAGAAAAGTCGATGCCGTTTGAATTTGAGTTTAGGGGGTATGGTTAATATTTCACACGTTTCACCAGTTCATTATGGAATAAATGACTATTGTTATATATCATTATAAAGCCACTGCTTTTCTGCAATTTTTGATATATAATTTAACTCCCAAAGTAGTCGTAGATTTGATTTAATGGACGTTGTGTACCGTTGTGTGTATGAAAACAATAAATTTTTTTTCGTAATTTTGTACATTTTCGTGAATATTTCACCATTGAGTGTGAGGATTGGTACAAAGTTGGCATTTTCTGTTGGGGATATGTATTCTCAATATAATTCAGCACGATATTTATGATTCTCACCCTACTAAGGCGAATAAGAATGAGAAATATGGAGCTGGGTCGAATTTTTTTTAAAATTTGTTTTTTCATCAAAAAAACGCTATAACTAAAAAGGCTCAACTCGGATTCGCGGGGACTTTTCACACTGTATCCGCAATGTGTGTCCCGGAAACATATAAAAAAATCAGCTTTCTCCGATTTTTTTCCTTACTTTCTCATTTTTATGTCTAATGTGCCTGGACTATAAGCATTTTAATCATTTCAGCATTAGTTCCCGTGCACGACTGCCGCATACAGTAGAGTAGGTTACAGCGATTGGGGTGGAATGCATTTTGCAGGCCTGAAGAAAGCGGGGTGGTGTGGGGACACCCAACCATGAGTTGTCTGTCGGAAAAATGGTTGATCGCTGGAACGCCAACATTTTTTTCCTGAAAGCCGCTAATTTGAGAAACAAGTTGATCAGATGACGATACCTGCAGCTCTCATAATACAAAAGTATCCTTATGTTTAACTCCAATCACTCTGGTGGTGTTTCAAAATTTCCGCCATTGACTCCATATTACCTATGTGGCATGAAATATTTAACAAATTATACCTTGTTTGACAGAGCTCATTGAGGGGTGATAATAGCCTCTGTAATAAAGACGCCCGTTTTAAGTATGTGGCAATCGAATAGTCCTTTAAATTATTTCGTGTATTAATATTATATTGAAGACTTTCTCGTGTTAACCCTTTGAACATGATAAGTCATAATTTCATAAAGTAGGGTGGCCGCTAAGTGAATGTGCAGGTAGACCAATTAATATTTTCGACGTGCCCCCCCCCCCCCCCCCCCAAGGCTGCACGTTGAAAATTTTAATCAGACAACCCCCAAATAATGAATATACACTTTTCAAACTGCTTCCCCTGAACTGACGTGGAAGATATCACTAGGGTTCAAAGGGTTACACGAAATTAATTTCGTGATGACTTCAACGAATTCTTGGAAACCCTGAACAGCCACGATGAATCCATTAAATTGTAGCCCTGCATTTCAGAAAATACCATTGACTTTCTGGATGTGACTGTATTCAAGGGCCCTCAGTTCCGGCATAGCAATGTACTAGACACAAAAGTCTTTTTTAAACCGACCGATTCACACCAACTTCTCCATAGAGCTTCTTACCACCCACCCACCCAAACTATTCAATGGGTTGGTAAAATCTCAAATTATTCGATTCCACAGAAATTGTACGAACAGAAGCGACCTCAATCACGCCTGTTCAATTCTTTTCAAAACACTTGTTAAACGCGGTAACTCAAAACGCCTTTTGCGGAAAATTGATTCTGGTACAATCCGTGAGAAAGAGACACCCATTCGGGACTCTGAGCCAACGCACCCCACGAAAATTCGGCATAACCGCCCAGTTCTTGGAAATGTCAGCGCAAAATTTGTTACATACATCGTATGAACTACATGAACTACATGAATACCGGTAAAACATTTTTTAGCGAACAAACCCGGATGTTTTACCAAGTTAGAAACAGCTTCAACTGTGATTCTGAAAACATCATTTATTTAATCACATGTAAATTATGCCATATCCAATATGTCGGCCAGACGAAAAACCCTCCGCGCGTCAGAATGCAAAACCATTTATCAAATATCCGTTTAGATTCAGGAAAGGCAGTCTCAGACCACTTTAACCTCCCTGGTCATGACATTAAGTCACATTTCAGTTTTCAACCCATTGAGCAAATTCCGTTTTTGGACGACGATGAAACCACAACAGACAAACGACTTGAGCGTGTAAACTATTGGATCGGTAAGCTCAGGACCTATCTCCCATACGGACTCAGTAGGGAGTACTCTGGGTTGCCAAATAAAATTATTTGTTTTCCTTTGATTTATAATCGACGCAATGTCGAAATTGCAAAAAATTTCAAAAACAACTTCAAAGAATTAAACACTAAACTGCCAGAAGCCATTAACAAACGATGCATCATAGCTTATAAAAAAAAAATCCCAGTCTTCGAAACATTCTTGTGAAAGCACTTCTGAGATGAGTTCATCTTTGTCAAAGATACCGATACCGATATTGATTCCGAGTGGGGCTGTTGGAGAGGAAGAGGACGCTGTAAACAATAGGAGACTAGAGGAGATAAATAGGGCGAGGTCCAAAAGTAAGTTGGTGGTTGCGGGAAGTAGCATAGTTCGGGGGATCGACAAGGGTGTCTGTGGTCCGGACAGTAAAAATAGAACAGTTCTGTGCTTTCCGGGGGCTAAAGTGGAGGACCTGAGGGATAGAGTGGACGGTATTGTAGCTGGGTCGGGGCCTGATCCGGTAGTGGTATTACATGTGGGGTCCAATAACATCAGGGAGAGGAAATCAGTTCGTTTGGTGGACACATACAAGGACCTAATTAGTAAGCTACTTAGCAGGAATGCTCGGATCATCGTTTCAGGGGTGCTCCCCGTTATGGGTGGTGGGAATGAGAGGAACTCGCGGATTATGGCACTAAACGAGGAGCTGGGAGAGCACTGCAAAGACTTGGGAGTACATTTCATTGACCACTGGGATTCATTCTGGGGACAAGGAGAGTTGTATGGGCGAGACGGATTGCATTTAAGTAGGATGGGTACAGACCTGTTGGGCCAAAAAATCTTACAGGTGGCTGGGCCCTTTTTGGAGAAAAGGGGGGTAGGGGACCACAGCCGGTAACCCAGAGTGGCACAAATGCTGGGAACATAGGAAGAACAACAAACATGCACAATACAGGGACATACCAGGGTTATAATAATGTGCCAGTGATGACAAAAAAACAAAGATTCATTAAGTTTGGGTACTGTAACATCCAGGGTCTGCACAAGAAAGTAAGCGAAATATCAACAATGATGGACGAAGGAGACTTCGATATAATGGGTCTAAGTGAGACGTGGATACGACGGGATGAGCGGGTTGATCAGATGAAGGGTTGCGTGTGGATAGGAGCTGGGCGAACTGAGGGTCAGAAACGGGGTGGGGGTGTTGGCATCTACGCTAAAGAGGAATTACAGCCCTCATTGATTACAGATCTCACAGAAGCAAGGACTCAGATTCCAGTATCCAACGAAATAGTCTGGGCAAAAATCAAGTTAGGAAGCAGGAGTGTTGCCGTTGGTGTTGTATACTTAGCAGTGGAGGGAAGTAAGCCCGAGTGGAATGATTCAATATATACAACTCTTAGATCGAATATCACAGAGCTTGGGAGCAGAGGGTTCAGTATTGTCCTAATGGGGGACTTCAATGGGCACATCGGGGATAAGGAGGAGGGCATACAGGGAGGTGATAGGAAAATTAACACGAATGGGAGGAAGATGTTGGACCTATCAAAAGAGCTTGATTTAAAGATCCTGAACAGGGATGCGAAATGTAAGGGTAAATGGACCTGGGAGAGGAACGATAAGAAAACAATAATTGATTATATACTTACTGACATTAGCGTATGGAGGGAGGTTATAGATGTAGAAATAGATGACGAGGGAAAAATGACTTGGGTAGTGATCACAACCTGATAACAGTTAAGATTATGGGCAAAAAGACTAATAGAGACAGAAATACCTTCAAGGAAGTTTGGGGACTAAAACAAGGAGCCGACTGGAAGCAGTTTCGGGAAAAACTAAAACCAAATCTTGAATGTATACCTAGGGATGCAAATGTCCAGAGTATTTCAGATGGCATAGTAAATAGCCTAACAGAGGCAGGGAAGGAGTGTATAGGAAGGGTGAGGGTCCCAACGAGAGAGCTTGGATACAGGGTTAACGAGGGACTGAAAAAGGCTATAAAAGAAAGGAAGGTAAAATGCGCTGCTTACAGAAGAAGTAGGAAGCTTAAAGGGGTGGATAACATTGACACGAGACTAATGAAAGGAGAATATGAACTGGCACGGAAAAAGGTGAATGAGATAAAGGATAATAATAGGAAGGAGCGCAATTGCAGTCTTGCCAGAACAATAAAGAAAACGGGGGGTTCGAGCTCAAACGTATTTTGGAACTGGGTAAATAAACGGGGGAAAAGTAGTGTGCAGAGTATCAAAGTGGATGGGGAAAGTACAGAAGATAAAGGCCGTATCGCTTCAGAGTTAGTCAAGCACTGGGAAAAGATAAACGATAGGCGATGGGGCAGTGGGTCCCCACCAAAAAGAAATACACTGGTGGAGGAGAACCTATCCAATCGTGTATGTAGCGAAATAACGGCAGAAGAAGTGCGGAACGTGGTCTCGAAATTAAAAAATGGTAAAGCGGGAGGGACTGATGAAATTCCGAACGAATTCCTCAAAAATGGAGGGGAGGCACTTATTGAAGTCCTGACAAACCTTTTCAACCTGGCTCTGCGAAAGCAAGAGGTCCCCAGAGAGTGGAGGGAAAGTAAGGTGTCGTTCATACACAAAAAGGGGGATAAGGAAGTTCTAGATAACTATAGGGGGATATCAGTTAGTAGTAACATCGGAAAAGTATTCTGTAAGGTCATATACGGTAGACTAGAGGAAGTTATAGAAGAGAAAGGTTTTTTAGGAGAAATTCAAAATGGTTTCAGGAAAGGACGAAGAGTCACTGATCACCTATTTACACTCACCCAACTGATAGAATCAACAAAGGCTGAAAAGAAAAAGATGTTTCTGGCATTTCTAGATGTGAAAAAAGCGTACGACCGAGTGTGGAGGGAAGGTATGTGGCGGAAGCTCGAGGGCATCGGACTGGGGGGTGACTTTGTGGGAATCATGAAAGCACTGTATACAGATGTGCAAAGCCAACTCAGTCTAGGGAGTATCACTACAAAACGAGTCCCTATGGATATAGGCCTCAAGCAGGGGTGTATCTTTTCACCGATTTTGTTTGCATTGTATGTTAAAGATTTAGGGGACGAACTAATTCAGAGTGCGGAGGGGGTAAATGTTGGAGACATAAAGATACCAGGCTTATTCTTTGCGGACGACATGGTGTTAATGTCTAGAACTGAACAGGGGCTAGAGAAACTGCTGGAAATTGTTGGTAGATATGGGAACACTTGGCGGCTCGAACTAAATGAAAATAAAAGCAAGGTAATACCCGTTGGACGCAAGGTAGATATGACGAAGAGATGGAGAGTGGGGGAGTTCTCAATCCCCGAAGGGGAAAGCAAACAAATCACTGTAGGAGAAACGGGAGAGTGTGAGTATCTAGGGGTAAGCATAAATATAACGGGAAGAGGGGTGTACAGAAATTACTCAGCCAAACTGATTCTGAAGGGGAAAAGAATTCTGAACCAACTAAAACTTTTAGGGAAAAATAGTTTCAACAAGGTCTTTGTGGGGAAAACACTGTGGGAGAGGGTGGGTTTACCAAGTATAACGTATGGCACGGACGTGATTCCATTAAACCAAACCGTTACTAAGAAGTTGGAAAATACTCAAAATGATGCCGGCAGATGGATAACAGGGTCGAGTAATGCTGCAGCTTTGGAAGCAGTAAGGGGGGAGCTTGGGTGGATGAAAATCAAGGACAGGGTAGATTTGGGAAAACTGTGTTACTTTAACAACCTGAGAAACCTGCCTGACAACCGGTGGTGCAAATTGATGCTCGATACCATTTGGAATTCTAATATAGAAACGGGGTGGTCAAAACATGTGAGGGAACTAATGGACAATTACTCTATAGAGGTCACAAACATAGAAGTAGGAATGAAAGAAGGCAAAAGGTTTGTCAAAGAGAGAGTCATGGAAGATTGCAATCGAAACTGGCGAGCAGGGGTTAGCGTGAAAAGATCACTGCAGGGGTTACAATATAAAGAAAAGCCAGCTTTTGAGAAGTACCTAGATGGCACCTTTGGAGGGTCACTGCTGTTCAAACTGAGATCAAGATCACTGGAGCTTCGGGGAAAAATTGGGAGAGATGGGGAAAAGGGATGCCAAATGTGCCACTCTGGAGTAGTGGAGACCCTGGAACATTTTCTCTTGGAATGCCCACAGTATATACCTCATAGAATAAAATTTACTGGAAGAATAATGCAGAAGTGGGGTGAAGAAACAAAGGATAGATGGCTGAAGGGGGACACGAGGGAGAGGGTAGGAATGCTTATTGAAGAAATTGAAAAAGAGGAAGTGAGGGACACTATTAAGCAGTTTATATCTGAATGCTGGGAGGAGAGGAGGGGAAGAGGGGGTGGGGTTCAGGGGGAATGATGGCCTTCTCTTATGAGGACCGCGACAAATCAGCGGCTGGCCAAAGAGTTATTATTATTTGTCATAAAGTCATATAACTCTTCAAAAATATTAAAACAACATTGAATTCCAGAGAAATAATTTACAACAGAATCGATTTCTCGACCTGCGCCCGTGCTTCTTTGAACCACCTAAATTTAAACTAAGTAAAGGCAAAGGTAACAGCTGCCTAACAGATGTGGGATTAGGAACTAATGTGGTTAACCTGTCTGGCACCAATGACCTAACAACCCAAGAGAAATCTCTTTTAGATCGCGGTTTAACTTTTGTACCAGCACCAAAGCCTAAAACTGATAACCAAACAAATTTACCATCATACAACTGTAATTTTCTTAGGCAAATGAAATTAGCAGACCGCTTTAGAAACTCCAGCGGTCGGAAACTTCCTTTTACAGAATCATCTGGTTGGTCACCTCCAGATAGTGAAGTAGATCCCGAAATTATTGAGGCTAGCAAACGAATCATCAAAAAGGTGTTCAGCATGAACATACTCTCCGATAAAGACAATTTAACAGCTCGTGAACGGAGAGCCCTCACGAAACGAACGAAAAAATAAGAAATTAGTAATTAAACCAGCCGACAAAGGTGGATCGGGAGTTGTTCTATCTCGGGATAAATATATAAAGGAAGCCATGAGACAACTCAGCAATACTAAACATTATAAGAAAATAGATTCACTTATTTGGCCTAGTAATATCGAAAAATTCAATAAGATCTTAAAATTTCTCCTCGACGAAGGTCACATTACCAAAAAACAATTGAAATATTTAACAGCTAAGCTCAGTGCTCAAACAAGACAATTTTATATCCTACCAAAGATCCACAAGGACCGTTCTTCATGGACGGATGACTTAACTCCACCCGGGAGGCCAATTGTATCAGATTGTAATTCGGAATCTTATGCGATCTCGGAATTAATTGATTATCATCTGAAACCTATAGCAAATAGACTTCCGAGCTATCTAAAAAATACACAGGATTTCCTGTCAAAAATTTCGAAATTGAAAATATCGAAAAATGCAATTCTGGCTACTTTGGATATAGACAGTATGTATACGAACATTGATATTGATAAAGGTGTTAAATCAGTTAAAAATGCATTTGAAAAATATCCGGATGCGAAACGCCCGGATGAACAAATTTTGGATCTTTTAGAGCTGAGCTTAAAAGGTAATGACTTTCAATTCAATGGAGAATATTTTCCACAAATAATGGGTTGTCCTATGGGTAAAAGATTCAGTCCTAATTTTGCAAGCATTTATGTAGCGGAATGGGAGGAAAATGCCTTAAGCAAATGTGCAAAGCATCCTCTCGTATATCTCAGATATTTAGATGACATTTTTATTATTTGGGAACATTCAAAAGAAGATTTTGATGAATTTTTAGAAATTTTGAACAATCACGATCCAAATATTAAAGTGAAAGCTACTATCAGTGAAAATTCTGTTGATTTTCTCGATGTGACCGTGTATAAAGGCAAGCAATTTCAGGCGTCCGGTCATTTAGATTATAAAGCATATTTTAAGCCAACTGATTCACATCAATTGTTGCACACAAAATCATTTCATCCTCAACATACATTTAAAGGTATCATCAAATCACAGCTCATTCGTTTCCACCGCAATTCAAGTGATAAGGTAAATTTCAATGAGGCTTGTTCTACTCTATTTGGCGCCCTCAGATCGAGAGGGTACTCGCTGCGCCTTTTGCGTAGCCTGAAATCCCAAACCCTGAAAAAGCTCGAAAGTCCAGCTGAAACTACCGATTTCGAACCACTGAAGATTGAACACAACAGACCGTTGCAAAATGGTAGTGGCGCGGTATTTAATTGCAAAAAGCCTCGTTGTAGACTACATACGGTTATGCCTGATCAGAAAGAGGAATTTTCCTCCGAACAAACGAAAAATCATTATCAGATCCGTAATCCCCTCCACTGTGATTCACCAAACATTATTTACCTTATCACTTGTAAGCGATGTCGGAAACAGTATGTTGGTCAAAGTCAAAATCCTTTCCGAGAACGTGCTACTAGACACAAACAGGATATAAAACATAATGCTGATGCCCCAGTAGCACAACATTTTAACCTTCCTGGCCATTCTTTGGACGATTTCGAAATCCATCCTATTGAACAACCACCAGTTAAAGACACATTAGAAGAAACGGATGAATTTAGAAAAAAACGTGAAGCTTTTTGGATCAATACGCTTCAAACCCTCTGGCCATTTGGTATGAACATATCAGAGGGCGAATGCGAAAGGAGGTCCATCATTCGTTCACTTTAACGTGCAACAGAATGAATATCGAAATAGCAAAAATGTTAAAAGATGAATTCAATTTTACCAATGCTAAATTAAATGAACCTTTGAATCTTCGACCTGTCATCGCCTATAAGAAAAACAAAAGCTTGCGTAACATCCTTGTAAGGACTAAATTAGAGCCCATCAATGAATAACATCAATTTTTGCCAGTCAGTTTAACCAGTTCCTAAGCTCATCACTTAGTTTAAATCAATTTTATGTACTTTTTTGTCATGTTTGAAACCAATCAGGGTTCAGTAAATGAAAACAACTTTTCGGCGGCATATTAAAAGAAAAAAAACGTTTCAGTAGGAAATGTCTGTGCCAGTGCGATTTTTTAACCTCAAACACACACACACACACACACACACACACACACACACACACACACACGCACACACACACACACACACACACACACACAGAGTCTTGTCTTCCCTACATACCGAGGTACCCCATTGTTTGTCCTTTGTGTGGACTAACGGTTTCAACCTCGTTTTGCCGGTACAGTTCTGGGAAAACAACCGAGGTAAAGGGTTTCTTTTGTCTTTTGTACCTCGGTAAGGCGAAACACGCAAACTCTTTTCTCTAGTTACCTCGTCAAGTTGGTAAGACAAACCCACACACACACACACACACACACAGACACTCACACACACAAAGATGAAAAACCCCATCTCTCTCTGTTCTCTGTTTACTGTTTATCGGTCAGAGATATATGTTTATTACTCTACGAGAGGGTTAAGAATCCTCCATTTTTCTTTTGTGTTCACGGCTTTTTGTGGTGAGTATCTGCAGCTGCATGACATTTCTAGGCTTTGACAAAATTTCAGCTCTTTGATAAAAGCTTGAAAAGCCGGCTGGCACCCCCCCCCCCCCCCCCCCCCCCCCGGTGAGCTACCTCAAATTGGGTCATTTCCTCATCGAGAAAGGATATCATCCGTATAGCCAAAATGATCCTTCACTTTGACTGAACTGATGATATCCTGTCAGTGTCGAAGGATGCTAAGGGGTGCCTGCCAGTGCCAGGTGCTGTCGAACAGTCCTAATTCTTCTCTACCCCAATTGCAACCGACAGTAGACCTTTCTTATGAACTCAAAATCACAAATACAAATCCCTCTGTGAAATGTCCGCGTCGAAATAATGTAGACTTGAAAAACAATAAATTGAAAATAGGTTATCTGCTAAAATTACACAATCATATATTTTCCATTATCATATATTCATATATCAATATCTGTCTGTTGTTATATTATTCTGCGTATGTTTGATATCTGCAAAAAGTGCAGATGCCTGACAACCTTGTAGTTATATGTGTAAAAATTCCGTACTTTTATCCGAATAAAAAGTATATATATATATATCAAGCAAATTTACTATGCATTTATTTTCATGAAAATGAACATATTTCATTCGTAATCTGCCATCTCCAAACGGAAAAGTTCTTATCCTAAGAGACGTGTGGAAACCCAAATCCGCTTCAAACGCGTCTTCATTTTCAGAATCACTAGTATTATCACCACTACATCCGCCTACATCAGTTCCCTCTTCACTGCCGTCACCAGTCTTCTCTTCTTAAAGCAGAGGAGATTGGTGACGGCGTAAAGAGAAAATTGATGTTGAACGAGGTACTGAATAGTGATACTCGTGATTTTAAAATGGAAGGCAAGTTTGAACTTTAAAGCGGGTGAAGATCTTGAAGTTGAAGAGAGGGCGGGGAGGGAGTGGTTGTCATCAAGAACTGGTTGAGAATTATAGTAATTTGGTGGAAAAGGTTTTATCGGGAATCAGGACTGTGAACATTTCAGGCGAGGAAGGGTGGACGAAATCCTACAAACTTGCGTTGGGTCAGTTTTTCAAATCAGAAAACTTCAGTTCAACACATAAACAGTGCCACGATTGATTCCTGGTTTCGTGCTGTAGTTTTCCCGGGTATAACGACCGGCTTTCGGAACTTGGAACCCGAGAATACCTGTTTCCGGGATTAAACTCTGCATAGGACCACTTTCGTTTTCAAGTTAAAGAACCCGTTATTAGGCCGCAAATTTTGTGGACGTCGGATACAGTCCTTTGGTGGTTAACAGTTCCCAATGGATGAGATTGAAGAAAACACCACGGTACAGGGTTTCTCGTCGTAGTTAAATGAAGCTTCGGGGATTCGATTTAATTCGATTCGGAATCACCACAACGATCCTCCATGATTCGGGATAATCTCAAATCCCGAGGGTTGGAGAACAATCGAGCTCACAAACAAGGTGGCGTGCACCATACGCTGTACATCGTAGCTACGTCGAAGATGAGCCATCGTTTTTTGACGGTGTGCAATGGTCTAGTGGTTTAGACGCTGAACTCCTGATTGCCAGGCGGTGTTGCCGAGGGTTCGAATCCCGGCGGGGGATCAGAAACCAACATTCAAAATTCCTCTAAAACATGATTGTGTCATTTGAAAAAACACACACAAGCCCGTGCCAGTCTTCGTCTGAGGCCATCCACAGCACTTTCGTCGTACTGTAGCCAGCGCGTTCCACACTTTCATGCTGCTGCCGAAAGGAAGATGAACCAAGTAATCAAGTGGACTTCATCTAAAATGCTAGATTCCAGCCATCGTTTTTTGACGGTGTGCAATGGTCTAGTGGTTTAGACGCTGAACTCCTGATTGCCAGGCGGTGTTGCCGAGGGTTCGAATCCCGGCGGGGGATCAGAAACCAACATTCAAAATTCCTCTAAAACATGATTGTGTCATTTGAAAAAACACACACAAGCCCGTGCCAGTCTTCGTCTGAGGCCATCCACAGCACTTTCGTCGTACTGTAGCCAGCGCGTTCCACACTTTCATGCTGCTGCCGAAAGTAAGATGAACCAAGTAATCAAGAGGACTTCATCTAAAATGCTAGATTCTAGCCATCGTTTTTTGACGGTGTGCAATGGTCTAGTGGTTTAGACGCTGAACTCCTGATTGCCAGGCGGTGTTGCCGAGGGTTCGAATCCCGGCGGGGGATCAGAAACCAACATTCAAAATTCCTCTAAAACATGATTGTGTCATTTGAAAAAACACACACAAGCCCGTGCCAGTCTTCGTCTGAGGCCATCCACAGCACTTTCGTCGTACTGTAGCCAGCGCGTTCCACACTTTCATGCTGCTGCCGAAAGGAAGATGAACCAAGTAATCAAGAGGACTTCATCTAAAATGCTAGATTCCAGCCATCGTTTTTTGACGGTGTGCAATGGTCTAGTTGTTTAGACGCTGAACTCCTGATTGCCAGGCGGTGTTGCCGAGGGTTCGAATCCCGGCGGGGGATCAGAAACCAACATTCAAAATTCCTCTAAAACATGATTGTGTCATTTGAAAAAACACACACAAGCCCGTGCCAGTCTTCGTCTGAGGCCATCCACAGCACTTTCGTCGTACTGTAGCCAGCGCGTTCCACACTTTCATGCTACTGCCGAAAGGAAGATGAACCAAGTAATCAAGAGGACTTCATCTAAAATGCTAGATTCCAGCCATCGTTTTTTGACGGTGTGCAATGGTCTAGTGGTTTAGACGCTGAACTCCTGATTGCCAGGCGGTGTTGCCGAGGGTTCGAATCCCGGCGGGGGATCAGAAACCAACATTCAAAATTCCTCTAAAACATGATTGTGTCATTTGAAAAAACACACACAAGCCCGTGCCAGTCTTCGTCTGAGGCCATCCACAGCACTTTCGTCGTACTGTAGCCAGCGCGTTCCACACTTTCATGCTGCTGCCGAAAGGAAGATGAACCAAGTAATCAAGAGGACTTCATCTAAAATGCTAGATTCCAGCCATCGTTTTTTGACGGTGTGCAATGGTCTAGTGGTTTAGACGCTGAACTCCTGATTGCCAGGCGGTGTTGCCGAGGGTTCGAATCCCGGCGGGGGATCAGAAACCAACATTCAAAATTCCTCTAAAACATGATTGTGTCATTTGAAAAAACACACACAAGCCCGTGCCAGTCTTCGTCTGAGGCCATCCACAGCACTTTCGTCGTACTGTAGCCAGCGCGTTCCACACTTTCATGCTGCTGCCGAAAGGAAGATGAACCAAGTAATCAAGAGGACTTCATCTAAAATGCTAGATTCCAGCCATCGTTTTTTGACGGTGTGCAATGGTCTAGTGGTTTAGACGCTGAACTCCTGATTGCCAGGCGGTGTTGCCGAGGGTTCGAATCCCGGCGGGGGATCAGAAACCAACATTCAAAATTCCTCTAAAACATGATTGTGTCATTTGAAAAAACACACACAAGCCCGTGCCAGTCTTCGTCTGAGGCCATCCACAGCACTTTCGTCGTACTGTAGCCAGCGCGTTCCACACTTTCTTGCTGCTGCCGAAAGGAAGATGAACCAAGTAATCAAGAGGACTTCATCTAAAATGCTAGATTCCAGCCATCGTTTTTTGACGGTGTGCAATGGTCTAGTGGTTTAGACGCTGAACTCCTGATTGCCAGGCGGTGTTGCCGAGGGTTCGAATCCCGGCGGGGGATCAGAAACCAACATTCAAAATTCCTCTAAAACATGATTGTGTCATTTGAAAAAACACACACAAGCCCGTGCCAGTCTTCGTCTGAGGCCATCCACAGCACTTTCGTCGTACTGTAGCCAGCGCGTTCCACACTTTCATGCTGCTGCCGAAAGGAAGATGATCCAAGTAATCAAGAGGACTTCATCTAAAATGCTAGATTCCAGCCATCGTTTTTTGACGGTGTGCAATGGTCTAGTGGTTTAGACGCTGAACTCCTGATTGCCAGGCGGTGTTGCCGAGGGTTCGAATCCCGGCGGGGGATCAGAAACCAACATTCAAAATTCCTCTAAAACATGATTGTGTCATTTGAAAAAACACACACAAGCCCGTGCCAGTCTTCGTCTGAGGCCATCCACAGCACTTTCGTCGTACTGTAGCCAGCGCGTTCCACACTTTCATGCTGCTGCCGAAAGGAAGATGAACCAAGTAATCAAGAGGACTTCATCTAAAATGCTAGATTCCAGCCATCGTTTTTTGACGGTGTGCAATGGTCTAGTGGTTTAGACGCTGAACTCCTGATTGCCAGGCGGTGTTGCCGAGGGTTCGAATCCCGGCGGGGGATCAGAAACCAACATTCAAAATTCCTCTAAAACATGATTGTGTCATTTGAAAAAACACACACAAGCCCGTGCCAGTCTTCGTCTGAGGCCATCCACAGCACTTTCGTCGTACTGTAGCCAGCGCGTTCCACACTTTCATGCTGCTGCCGAAAGGAAGATGAACCAAGTAATCAAGAGGACTTCATCTAAAATGCTAGATTCCAGCCATCGTTTTTTGACGGTGTGCAATGGTCTAGTGGTTTAGACGCTGAACTCCTGATTGCCAGGCGGTGTTGCCGAGGGTTCGAATCCCGGCGGGGGATCAGAAACCAACATTCAAAATTCCTCTAAAACATGATTGTGTCATTTGAAAAAACACACACAAGCCCGTGCCAGTCTTCGTCTGAGGCCATCCACAGCACTTTCGTCGTACTGTAGCCAGCGCGTTCCACACTGTCATGCTGCTGCCGAAAGGAAGATGAACCAAGTAATCAAGAGGACTTCATCTAAAATGCTAGATTCCAGCCATCGTTTTTTGACGGTGTGCAATGGTCTAGTGGTTTAGACGCTGAACTCCTGATTGCCAGGCGGTGTTGCCGAGGGTTCGAATCCCGGCGGGGGATCAGAAACCAACATTCAAAATTCCTCTAAAACATGATTGTGTCATTTGAAAAAACACACACAAGCCCGTGCCAGTCTTCGTCTGAGGCCATCCACATCACTTTCGTCGTACTGTAGCCAGCGCGTTCCACACTTTCATGTTGCTGCCGAAAGGAAGATGAACCAAGTAATCAAGAGGACTTCATCTAAAATGCTAGATTCCAGCCATCGTTTTTTGACGGTGTGCAATGGTCTAGTGGTTTAGACGCTGAACTCCTGATTGCCAGGCGGTGTTGCCGAGGGTTCGAATCCCGGCGGGGGATCAGAAACCAACATTCAAAATTCCTCTAAAACATGATTTTGTCATTTGAAAACACACACACACACACACACACACACACACACACACACACAGACACACACACACACACACACACACACACAGACACTCACACACACAAAGATGAAAAACCCCATCTCTCTCTGTTCTGTTCTCTGTTTACTGTTTATCGGTCAGAGATATATGTTTATTACTCTACGAGAGGGTTAAGAATCCTCCATTTTTCTTTTGTGTTCACGGCTTTTTGTGGTGAGTATCTGCAGCTGCATGACATTTCTAGGCTTTGACAAAATTTCAGCTCTTTGATAAAAGCTTGAAAAGCCGGCTGGCACCCCCCCCCCCCCCCCCCCCCCCCCCCCCGGTGAGCTACCTCAAATTGGGTCATTTCCTCATCGAGAAAGGATATCATCCGTATAGCCAAAATGATCCTTCACTTTGACTGAACTGATGATATCCTGTCAGTGTCGAAGGATGCTAAGGGGTGCCTGCCAGTGCCAGGTGCTGTCGAACAGTCCTAATTCTTCTCTACCCCAATTGCAACCGACAGTAGACCTTTCTTATGAACTCAAAATCACAAATACAAATCCCTCTGTGAAATGTCCGCGTCGAAATAATGTAGACTTGAAAAACAATAAATTGAAAATAGGTTATCTGCTAAAATTACACAATCATATATTTTCCATTATCATATATTCATATATCAATATCTGTCTGTTGTTATATTATTCTGCGTATGTTTGATATCTGCAAAAAGTGCAGATGCCTGACAACCTTGTAGTTATATGTGTAAAAATTCCGTACTTTTATCCGAATAAAAAGTATATATATATATATCAAGCAAATTTACTATGCATTTATTTTCATGAAAATGAACATATTTCATTCGTAATCTGCCATCTCCAAACGGAAAAGTTCTTATCCTAAGAGACGTGTGGAAACCCAAATCCGCTTCAAACGCGTCTTCATTTTCAGAATCACTAGTATTATCACCACTACATCCGCCTTCATCAGTTCCCTCTTCACTGCCGTCACCAGTCTTCTCTTCTTAAAGCAGAGGAGATTGGTGACGGCGTAAAGAGGAAGTTGATGTTGAACGAGGTACTGAATAGTGATACTCGTGATTTTAAAATGGAAGGCAAGTTTGAACTTTAAAGCGGGTGAAGATCTTGAAGTTGAAGAGAGGGCGGGGAGGGAGTGGTTGTCATCAAGAACTGGTTGAGAATTATAGTAATTTGGTGGAAAAGGTTTTATCGGGAATCAGGACTGTGAACATTTCAGGCGAGGAAAGGTGGACGAAATCCTACAAACTTGCGTTGGGTCAGTTTTTCAATTCAGAAAACTTCAGTTCAACACATAAACAGTGCCACGATTGATTCCTGGTTTCGTGCTGTAGTTTTCCCGGGTATAACGACCGGCTTTCGGAACTTGGAACCCGAGAATACCTGTTTCCGGAATTAAACTCTGCATAGGACCACTTTCGTTTTCAAGTTAAAGAACCCGTTATTAGGCCGCAAATTTTGTGGACGTCGGATACAGTCCTTTGGTGGTTAACAGTTCCCAATGGATGAGATTGAAGAAAACACCACGGTACAGGGTTTCTCGTCGTAGTTAAATGAAGCTTCGGGGATTCGATTTAATTCGATTCGGAATCACCACAAAGATTCTCCATGATTCGGGATAATCTCAAATCCCGAGGGTTGGAGAACAATCGAGCTCACAAACAAGGTGGCGTGCACCATACGCTGTACATCGTAGCTACGTCGAAGATCGATAGATAGACTAGTAGGACAGATTTCTATATCAATGGCTGACATGTGAAACTGTTGTCTCGTCATAACATCTAAACGCCGGTACATCATTACTCCAGATGTCGGCAACTTAGTGCGCGTTGCATGTACTATTCAGACACCTGCCCTTCTATTAGCGTATCCATCAGTCTGCCACGTCATTGGTGACACACACCACAAATTATGGATTAATGACTATCAGAAAATCAAACTGAGCATGGATATGGACCGTTCATGATATAATAGATCGTTTTCGGTAAAATGGAAGTGTGATATGGTGGGAATTTCGGAAAGTGATGCTGTGGTTTGTTTCTATGCCCCCAATGCTTGCACGCTAGGTCGCGCTTTCTATCGGCGGGCTTCTGTCTCATGAGGTGAGTATCTAACTGATTACTACGCTTACATTTTGTCGGTTTCGTTGTCGTTTGATACAAGCTTTTTGATTCGAATCGATTCGATATCCCTTTTTACATTTGATTCGAGATTCCATTCGAACGAAAATTTGAGATCCACAGGCCCATAAACACACCCTTGACTTTTGACGAACATACTACGAGAAATAGTAATAGTATATTTTTTGGAAGAGTGGCCCTTTATTAATCCTTTACTTAACATGAAAAGCAGACGACGCTTTCAAATAAAATTCTTGAAGCACTAATGTTTTTGATTTTTTGCGTCAAAACATAGCTTATGACTATGTTTTTGTGACAAAAATGAAAAAGTAATAAAAATTGAATGGTGAATTTTGTGAATAGCGCTGGCCGGGTTTGACCGTTACGATGGGTAACGGGTTAAAATAACCTCTGTCAATGATTGGAACTGCATTAAAATATACTATTCAAAAAGTTGGGGATATCCAAACTGACGTTGATATTTTCGGAAAATGGTATTGGATACGCGTGATTGGACACATCAATATGTTACAAAGTTTAGTGTGGATCATAAATGTAACCGGCCCACGAAAACTTCATGCAAGTTTTTCACACGAGCGCAGCGCTAATGTCTGTGGGGTACGTTTTGAAATTTTCATTTGTACAGGACGGGCTTTTTCGGGGGTTTTCATCGTTCTTTTCTTGGTATAAACTCGTTCACCAATAGTTTCTGGTCGAAACGTAACTTTTGAGGTATGCGAAGACTGACACGCGACGAGCGTTACGTGCCGTTGGCATGTTGGAAGCTGACAACAGACAGACTGCAATGGCTCAAATTCTCAACGTTACTCAATCGGTGCTTAGCAGGTTGTGGTAACGCTGCCGTCATACAAGCAATGTTGATGACAGACGCCGGTCAGGTCGTCCAATGGCGACAACTGCTAACCAGGATCGTTTCATCCGAACCACAGCATTGCATAACCGCCATCAAAGGTCCTCAGAAATTGCACAGGGACTGCACCGAGCGACAGATGTGCGAGTCAGTGGTCAGACTATCCGAAATCGCCTGCACAGCTGGAATTTGTACGCTCGACGACCTCGAATAATTCCACGTTTGACTGAACGTCACATCGCAGCAAGGCTTAATTGGTGTGGAACACGACAGTGCTGGGACAATCGTCGGTGGAGCAACGTCATGTTTTCCGATGAATCGAGGTTCACTGTCGACTTCCTCGACAGGCGAAACAGAGTGTGGCGGCGGCGGAACGAACGATACCGTGACGTAACCGTTAGGCAGCACGATCGTTTTGGTGGTGGGTCGGTTATGGTGTGGGGAGGCATAACCATGACAAGCAGATCAGCATTGCATGTCATCCAAGGGCGTGTTACAGGGCAGTAGTACCATGGCAACATGTTAGCAGCTCATGTGGTGCCATTTGAGCGACGTCACGGCCGTCGATTCATTTTCCAAGATGACAATGCAAGAGCACATAGGGCCCGTATCGCTACAGAGTTCCTCCAGCACTAAGTCGAGACCTTTCACCAATCTAGCACGTCTGAGGTGTGCTTGGCAGGCGCCTATGACAACGCCAACAGCCCCCTACTAATGTCCAGGAACTCGCCGCTACACTGCAGGAAGAATGGATTAACATCAGTCAAGCTGATATTGGACGTTTGTTGAGGAGAATGCCACGTCGGATCCGCGCTTGCCTCGCGAACCGAGGAGGATTTACAAGGTATTGAGGTCTTGGACTGGATGTGGTAAATTCTCTGACTGACCTTACAGCTCAGTGCGTGGAATGTGTGCTTGTCAGACACCCCAACAATCGCCGAAATCGTTCACCAGATGTCACAGTGCAATGCCTGGACTGATTTTTGAAGAAAATATAAATATGTTTCCTATATCTCACTTTTATCAAATATCCCCTATTTTTGGAATAGTGTATAATTGCCGGACAAGATGAAACGTTCTACTCTTGTTTTGTCGCCACGCGGTGGTCGTCCGAATAGTTTTGCAGTAGTAGACGAGGGATGAATCTGACCCCATATGCCGGACCTAGAAAGTGACTCCCTGGTGCGTTGTGAGAGTCACACGTGCTTTCATGGTCGCAGAGTGATCGGCCACGCTGTGGCACCTTTGTCGTGTTGATGGTGGTGTCCCTACTCCTGTGCAACGCGTTGTTTTTAGAGTTATACGTGTTTCCGTCGACCTTTTTGATGATGGATGCTACAATCTTTCTTTGGTTGCATGTGGTTTCTATAGGGTACAAAGACCTACAACATTAAAGTGGTGTGTTATATGGACGTGTTCGATCGTATGGGAGTATATCTATTTACCGGAAATTGATTGCGAAACCAACTACATTGGAGAGCACGTAGTGTTCTAAGGCCGTTAAATAAGTATGGTATGTCCATGCATTCGATTAGCTAAAGATCATTCAAAATTGGAATATGATCAGTATTCTGTTAATATTTTTAGCTTTTCTGGTTTGTTCTTACTAACTAGTCCTGGTCTTTTTTACCTGCTTTATGGTTCATACCAGTCGCGTTGATGGTGGTATATCTGCTTCATGCTTGGTGGTGTTCTAAGGCCGTTACATAAATAGAGTATGACCACATGTTCGATCTTCTCGAACTGCACTCTGGTAGAGAAGAAAATCCCTCAACCTTGGAGTATGATAGGTATTCTGTTAACCCTTTACCTAACAAAGCGACCAAAAACGGCCAGAAAAGTTACCGAATAAGCCTACCACAGCCCCTAAAATAACTCTGAACATTCTCAATAAAACCATTCAAATATGGATATCATTATAATCAGCTCGTCGAGTTGGTTCTAATGATATCAATATTGGTATGGTTTTACTGAAAAATTGTGAAATTTGTTTTCGAAAAATGTGAAATTTAATTTAGTTTTTAAAAATACTGTGTTAGGTAAAGGGTTAATATTTTCTAGCGTGTTCTTACTGGCCCTGAAGGTGGTTATACTTCTATTTTATGGTTCTGTCGTACTGTGGTAGAGCTGGAGAACTTTCTACTTGCCACAGTTTTACTATCACCACTGTTGTTTGTAATACTGGCTTGTAACCATACTATTGTGGTGCCGACCGATGTCCGTTAAGCCATCCAGAAGTTTCTCAGAATCCGTACCTAGGAAACTGATGCCACTCGCTCTGAATTTCGATTTAGCACACTTATATTGAAGACTTAGAACAAACAAGATCTGCTTTGAACTGCCGAAAATCCCCGTCGGTAAGTTCCTTTGCAGAGATTAGAATCTTCAATATGAGTGGCATTTATTTACTGTAGTGTGATTTTACCACATCCAGCATCGCATCAAAACGGGAAACTATAATTTCATAAATTCAAGAGACGACATTGCATGACAGTTCAATAATAAACATCATTTTCAATCTTTTTTTCTGGGTGGGGAGCTGAAATAGTAATTCTTTTTATTTGGAAATTGATGGGCCTCGATCAATAATCGTATTTCTGATTATTTTTCAAGTCATAAATAAAATGTGTCACGTTGATAACATTGGCAATGCAAGGGAGATAATCAAATACAACTGAACTGAACCATGTTCACAAAAATGTGAATACTTTTCTGTTTAATTGTGTTTCAAATGGTGGTGTTTATTTATTTATTTATTTATTTATTTATTTATTTATTGGGGTTTAATGACACCTTTGACAGCCAGGGTCACCTCGTGACGGATAGTTTTACGGTTGGAAGAAACCGGTCTTCCTGGAAAGAACTGTTGTATAATTGTGTCCACTGACAAGTGTCAACAATGACCCAGTGAGCTGTGTTCACAGTAATGCTCCATTGATTACTGTGTGTAACTGAGATGTGAGATTGGGTCCTAATTCAGTTGCTGATTTGAATGTTCAGGTGTTCAGACTTATTTGTTGACTGTGTGTCTTGTGTTTCTGTACTACTGTGTGTGGTTTTGTTGTATTTACTGCTATGTGTGGTAAGATTGTTCTTGTGTTGTCTTCTCATGTCATGACTATCTCTGTTTGTATGTTCGTCTGTTTGACCTGTGATTTTATCCATTAGAATTTACTACAGAACCATCGAGCAGTGGAGAACAACTGTCAGACTCCTCAACGTACAACTCGCACAAACAGTGTTAGCATGGTTTGAAGGCAAGTAAACCATCGACATGCAGAACGCCTTATCACACGGCGCTACCTTGCCCCCATGTGGGCAATCGGGATACGTGCCTTCCCCAAATTCACAACGCAGCTACCGCTGGGCAGTATCGAATCGTGGACCTTTTGGTTTGAAATTCAGTGCTCCATCCTCCGAGCTACCGCATTCCCAAATGTTGGTGTTAGAATTTCCTTTTTTTTGTACCAAGTATAGAAATAATGCGCTATATTTCCTGAGGTGTTTTTCGAATTATCAGAAATTTCTGATTGTTTACTGGCAAATTTGTTTTAATTTTCAAATTTAATTCACAGTTATTTTCTAAAAAAAATCAGTACTACTGAGATTGCTTTTGTTTTCCCAAACTTGTTCAACACTATTTCATGCACGATAAATTTTCAGAAAACCAGAGATGAGCAACTCAAAATTTTACCTAACATCGGTACTGGTAAAGCCAAAAAATTAATAAACTGTTGTTCTAAAAGAGAAAATTAGAAACGAGTGATATGACCTCGTCGCCTGAGTGCTAGAATGTTCTATGTCCCATTGGGGACATAGAACATTCTAGCACTCAGGCGACGACTTAACAAACTGTAATTGCATTATCTGTTTGGCAAAACCTGCTAACCAATGGGGTACTATTATATCACTTGATTCAAATATTGTGGGCTCTGATTTAAAGATACAGAAGCAAAATACAAACGTATTACAATACAATTTTGATTCATTAGAAGAATCGGCTCAAAAATCTGAAAGCTTGTCCCGTGAAGTTAATAATAAATCTGCTCTGGACCAAACTCACACGCAGCTGTTCTCTATCAGAAACACACACACAGTGTGATGACTACATGGTGAATGTGAAACTGTTATCCCAAAAGATTTTAACCTTTTGGACCCGATGGTATATTCCATGCCACTTCGGAGCCATAAATGGTGTTTATTTGTTACTTGGGGAAAGACCAATGATTATTTTCGACGTACAGCCCCAAGGTTGCACAGTGAAAATTTTGATTTGTCTACCACCCAAGTTCACTGAGCAGCTGTCTACTTCATGACTTCTGATCGTATCGCGATCCTGGGCCTGAAAGGCGGGCTTTCGGGTTTAATGGGCTAAGTGTAAACAAGATATAAAAAAGGAGCCCTAATCTTGTTTTGAAGTACAATTATATGCTTTATTTCATTCAGCACCCGATGCAACAGTCAGTACAATGAAAAGTTCCTGGAAAACTAACCTTTGTGAAGACAGCTTTTCATACAAATCTTCCCACCAGAGCAGATCACGGACAAATCATCAGAAAAAGCTAGGCCACTGTGAACATGGATTTTTTTCGACTCGACTTTCGACTAAAACTTGTCAAAAAAATGTTCGAGTTAACCGAACATCGAATGAATTCGAACCAAGGTAGCCGAAACCAGGTGTCCAAGTACGGTTCCGTACGCGATATTTCCAGTTTAAAATAGCCACATTAGGATTGTTTTGGCATGGTACTGATGATTTATCCACATATTTATGGTAACATTCAACAGTTCGTACGTTAACAATGCAGCACATTTGAACACATGATTGAATAGGAGACGAAGAATCTGCGTGTACCTTTGATTGCTTTGATCTCTTCTTGACGTTAACTTTTACGGAGTCGGATAAGAATCTCAATTATGGAATGCCTTATATAGCCCGTTTATATGCATGCAGGGGAAATGAAACAATCAGATTCACACTTGGTCAATGTTATAGTCGGGACTGAGATGGGTATAGCTAATAAGTAGTGTTACAAGTCAATATTAATGGATGATAGTTTAGTCAATAATACTGGTACAACGCCGCAATGGAACAAGACTGCTGTAGAGGCTAATGATAGGACAGATAGACCATAGACAAGTAGTGGTCTTGGAGCTTTGGAGATAAGATGGAAGCCGTTGGAAAGAGTACATTAGACATCATTGAGGGATTTCTCATGGCCCTCATGGCCTCATATGACAAAAAAGGGATTCTCCAAAAGGTATCCTCGATATGTATCCTAAAATAATACAGTACCAGGCCGTAGGTATCCTCAAATACCAAAAACGAGGCTAAGAGGGATAGTAAATGAGGGCTCATTGAGGGATTTTTTCATGGTCCTCATGCCCTCAAAAGAAATGAGGCTAAGAGGGATAGTAAATTAGGCCTCATTGAGGGATTCCTCATGGCCGTCATACCCTCAAAAAAAAATGAGGCTAAGAGGGATAGTAAATGAGGCCTCATTGAGGGATTTCTCATGGCTCCCGTGGCCTCATACGACAAAAAAGGGATTCTCCAGAAAGTATCCTCGATAGGTATCCTCAAATAATACAATACCAGGCCATAGGTATCCTCAAATACCGAAATGAGGCTAAGAGGGATAGTAAAGGAGGCCTCATTGAGGGATTTTTTCATGGCCCTAATGGCCTCAAAGGAAATGAGGTTAAGAGGGATAGTAAATTAGACCTCATTGGGGGCTTTTCCCATAGACCTCATGGCCTCATACGACTAAAAAGGGATTCCATAGCCAGAGATGTTTCACAAAAAGGGATTCCATGGGACGTGGCCACTGGATATAGAGGTGACGAGAATCGTATAGGACTTCGTTGTAAGAAATGGAGATAACTCTGCATAAAGCAATCTGATTAGTTAGTTAGCGCCAGGAAAGTGAACTGATTGGGTGATCTAGATAAATGAAACAACAATAGTACTCGGAATAGGGTCAGAACTAACAAGAACAGACCAGAAAAGCTAAATATAGTAATAATAAGCAAAGCTGTTCCAACTGATAGGCTCTTCTACTCTACTGGAGTATACTCCAGGACAAAGGGACACGCCCAGGTAGACGAAAACTACTTCATAGAAAGATAAAATCAGAGAATTCTGAAAGAATTCGAAATAGTAAAAACTTGTCGGGTTTATTTGGGTAATTCGTGATACTCCGATTCAATCGAACACACCTCCGAACATACCCCTGTCTTGTTGTAAGCCTTTGGGCAACATAGCAGACGCGTGCTAACATAGAAACCATGATGGCGGCCTCCAGTATACAAAATGTATTCGGTTCGCGCTTAATTCCTCGCATTGTTTTGGCAATTTAGTCAGAATTAAATGCACGAATGTACGTATACCGAGACATTTATAAATAATTTTTTTTTCATATTCGATTTTTGTATTCGTGATTTATTTTCGACTCGAATTCGAATCGAATTTGTTGATCAACTCGAACAATCGAATATTCGCAGTGGCCTAGAAAAAGCAGACATAACCCCAAAGGCTATCACACAAGGCAATCTTAAAGTAAAATGAAAAGTTTTTGAGTTTATTAGCGACAGAATAAATGATTCTGATGATAATGATCTTCTTGTGATTGCCGAAGCAACTATATTTTAAAAAAAAAATTTTCAAGGTGTCGTCCACCGGGGCGTGGTCTATAACCTGATCTCGTCTGATTTACATCTTTATTTTATTCTAAGTTAGTCTCCATTCTGTTGTCATAACATCGAATACGTGTTCAAATGAATCTTTCTAGGATGGTACTGCGACTGCTCGGGCTTCGACAATGTTCAAAATTAAAATCGAATACCACACAAATTTATATAACTTCTTTTGAGAAACAAAGGTTGACCAAACCACTTCTTCTGACACAATTTCAATTCAATTTAGTTCAATTTATTTCTCAACTTTGTTTCCATTACATGGAGTGAAGTTGCACATGGATTATAATATATATATAAACAATGATAAAAGCACATGTCCAATAGATGTGGGCAAACACCAGATTAATGTCATTCTGTGCGATCTCTCAGATCATGCAGTCTCTCATTCTCTCTCGCTCTATCTCGGACTCTCTCACCCCCTCTCTGTTTCTGTCCGTGTCTCTCTGTCTCCGTCTCTCTGTCTCTGTCTATCTGTCTCTGTCTCTCTCTGTCCCTGTCTCCCTCTCTCCTCTCGCTCTCTGTCTATGTCTGTCTCTCTTTCTCTGTCTCTGTCTCCCGCTCTGTCTCTCTCTCTGTCTCTGTCTCGGTCTCTGTCTCGGTCTCATAGGTTTAACTTGCATAACATTTGCCAGTGATATATTGTTTCTTGCGTTTGTCTTTTAGTACTTCCTCTATTCGTGGGTCAGCGTGCAATATACGCGCCTTAAACACGACATTTAGCATTGGCCCTACATTGAGAGGTTCATTTTTGTCAGCGCGAGTACCGAATTTTAAAACTTTTGATTTTCGTATGTTAACCCGTTGAACCCTGGTGGTATCTTCCATGTCAGTTCAATGGCAGCAATTGGAAGAGTCCATATTTATTATTTGGGGTTAGACCAATTCATATTTTTAACATGCAGCCTTTGGCTGCACGTTGAAAATATTGATTGGACTACATCACACATTTACCTTGTATCCATCCCACTTAATGACATTATGGTGACCTTGTGACCCTGTCGGAAAAACGGCCTCTGGGGGTTGAAAGTGTTAACCTCTTGTTTCCTGTCCTTACAGTATTCATAGAAATCATTCAGTGTATTTTATAAGTCTCTGCGGGAGCTAGAAAGGAGTGTAGTATCATAAGCGTATGGAAGTACCAACTGCGGTTAATATAATTGGAGATTGTCTGGTGAGGGCTGGCAATGCTCTATAAATAAACCATGACACCTTTTATCATATAAAACTGTTCTATATCATTCAAGAAAACAGTAAAGATAATCGGTCATAAATTCCACCCCCTCCACCTACCCCCACCCCCCCCCCCCCCCGCCTCACTTCGATGTTATTTGAGAATAAATCCGAGTTTTCCCCGTCAATCGTGATTGAGAATTTAATATTACTGTACATATCTTTTTATTATTTGCAATATTTTCCCATCTACATATCAGCTAATACGTTTCTCTGCAATGCAGGGTGCTACACCATGTCGAATGCTTCGGAAAATCAATGAACGCACAATAATTTTTTTTTTTGTTGTTGTTCAGTTTTAGTAATTCCCAAATTGTGCATAAAAAGAATATATGGTTCATTGCGGAGTAATCGTTCTTAAATCCTGCTTGGACCTCGCAAAACAAGTTGTTATCATTTGGGAATTCCTATATACGTGCGCTTAAAATACTGGTGAATAATTTTGAGATATTACTTGATAGTGTTATTTTGCGGTGATTATCAGTGATTATCGGTATGTACGGTACAGCCGTCGTGGACTGGTCGTAAAACAGGCGTGGGCAGTGAAGTCCACGCATGCGTTTACCAGGCAATAAAAAGCATCATCAGCAGAATTTTAATTACTGAAGCACCTGGTTACTTTCGGTGCTTCTTTAATTATATGTTTGATGATTATTCCTATATTTTGTACTTGTAATCTAACATTATCGTGTTCGTGGAAATATTGCCCAGCCGAGGAAAGTGACAGTCCACGGCGGCCGTACTGTAATGGTTTACCTTTGTTTATATATACTGGCTTGATTGGGGCCGCGGTGGCTCAGTAGGTAGAGGTGCAGACTGCAAGCCGAGAGGTCCTCTGTTCGAATCCCACCTGTGGCAACCGCGTTATGTCCTTGGGCAAGACACTTCATCCCATTGCCCACGTGGGGGCACGGTGGCGTTGCGTACTAAGGCAACGTCGATTGTGCACTTGTCTTCAACCAATGCTAACCCTGCTTGTGTGGAATTATTATATATATTTGGGAACCTGACAGTTGCTCGCTGTTGTTCGGTGGTTCACTGCGGGTACGCCGGCTTCCTCCACCTGTAAAACTATCCGATACGATGTGACCCTGGCTATCGAAAGTGTTGTTAAACCCCAATAAATAAATAAATACTGGCTCGATTACACTGACTGTCCAATCGGTTGGGACACTGCCTGGTTGAAGAATGATATTAAAGAACTTTAGGTATGTTGTTTTAAAATCTACGAAAGTTGCTTTAATGCATTTCGTAATTTATTTTATCATAACCTGGTGCTTTTCCATTTTTCAGTTTTTTATCTGCCTTTTAAATTTGTGATGGGCTTATTCAGCCTGCTATTAACGATGTTTTCTGAGGGACTTAAACTAGTGCTAATGTTACACGTCTCCCCTGTACTTTTGTCTCACGTTTTTGTGATATTCAAAACATTCGTTTAATGATGGGGCTTTATTTTCGTTTCTCTTTCTGTTCAGCAGTCTATAAAACTTCCAGAATTCTTTCCTGTTATGCTTTTTAACTTGTTATTTTCCTTTTTTGCTCTTTATTATACTGAATTGTTTTACACCAAAGTGCATACGTATATTTCCTTCTGCAAGATACGAGTATGGTATGCATTTCATGGGTGCGGTTTGAAGTACAGAGTTTCTTTACCTGTCTTAAACTGCTTCTTAGTGCAATGCAGTCCTTATTATTGCAGAACCTCTTTATATGAGTGTCTCCTATTTTTTATATTTGTGTTACTTTTCTTTCTTCTTTGTTTTGCGCAGAAAGTTTCCTTGCCGCTTGTGAGATAGATGTTGCAGATGTCTTTATATATGTCCAACATATCCTTTAACCCTTTACCTAACATGAAAAGTAGACGACACTTGCAAACAAAATTCTTGAATAACTATTATTTTCATTTCTTGTCTCAAAAACATAGGTTATGACCCCCTCAATGGAACGAGCTCAACGAGCTCGTTCCAATGAGGGGTCATAACCTAAGTTTTAGAGACAAAAAATGAAAAAATAATGAAAATTAATTGGCAATTTCTGAGAATAGCGCTGTTCGGTTTTGACCGTTATGTTAGGTAAAGGGTTAAACAAACATTCTCTGACTTTTCCAAAATGTTAAGTCTTTTTTCAAGTTTCTTAATTAATGATTGACTTATATTTTCCTGATGTTCTCTTGTCTTTTTTGGGTACCATTTCCTCATTATGACATCGGTATTAACAATACGCTTGTTGCACGTGAGGTCAATACGTTTATACTGACTCATCGTCGAAAAAGTTACTGAAGGTACCGTTATATTGAATCGTTAATTGCTCTGTCCCGCAAACTTTTTGGTCAACAGGGAAATCGACTATGAAAGCAATTGGGCAGTGAACGTCAGAAAGTATTCCACTGAAGTCATCAAATGTGAAGTCGGTCAAGTACTCTTTTAACTCAGAGGTACAGGTCAGATAATCTATAATGCTGACTTCTTTACAAGTTGTACAGAGGTACTGATCAGATAGTCTACAGTGCTGAATTGTTTACAAGTTGTGGCTCTTGCATCTCTGCCTTTTACTAGTCTTCCGTTCACAGTTAACCCTTTGAACCTGATAGGTTGCTGTTCCAGCCCAGGAACATGATATTTCATCATTTTATTAAGTTAGATGGTTGCAAAGTGAATATGTTGGGGAGACCAATCAATATGTTCAACGTGCAGCCCCAATCTGCACGTTGAAAATATTAATTGGTCTACCCCCAAATAATGAATATGGACTCTTCCATTTGGTGCCATTAAACTGATTTGAAAGATACCACAAAGGTTCAAATGGTTAACAAATTATTTTGGCCAACTCTGCAAGTTATCTACCAAAATTGTTAGAAGTTTTATCTTCAGTTTTTCTGTTTACAATAAATCCATGTCTGCATGAGATAGTTTTATCCGCACGTCTTCGGTGAGTTCATTGAGCTGTCCGACTGGTGAGTTAATCCTTTACCCAACGAATCGACCGCGTCGCATAATTCACAAATTAAGCACAAAAAAATTTTAAAACAATTTCAACAAACCTATATCATGTGACACCTCATTATAACAAAAATGTCACTATAGGGACAAAACCCTATGGAGAATCCTATGTTAATTTCTGGCCTATAGTGACAGTTCTGGGGTATGCTGAATTCAGTGTTAAATGCTTTGGCCTATAGTGCCAGTCATGGGGTAGGGAGGTCTTCCAATTACTCTATACTGCCAAATATGTGTATTTTGCTTATTAATCAATCTTTCCGTACTTTAAACAATACAACACTTTACTGTATGGAAGGATTGGTTACTAAACATACAATCTCTAACCACAGTGAAAAATAGTTAAGTATCTCTTAACTCTTTTTACTGATGGTTTGGGGTGGGGAAAAAAGAGAAGTATCTCTTCTCTTTTTTACTGGTGAGGGTGGGGTAATGGGTCACCACTACATTGAAACAGAAAATAAGAGTTAGTTTTTTTGCTACCACTATTTAATACATCAAGTGAGAGGAACATATGTACACCGAGATCTGAGATTGACTATAAAAAAAGTCTTTTTACATTGAGATATAATACATAGAGCGAGAGGAACATATATACATCGAGATATGAGAATGACTTTCTTATCAACCTACTCACAATTGTTTACTACAGGCTTGCACTACAGTGGAAGTCCCTAACTCGGATAAAATACTCTCTATTTTTGTCTTTCCCAAGCAAGTTGGGAAAGAAAAGTGGTGCAAAAAGCACCAATAAAAATAAGCCTAAACTGGGTCGAGTGCAACCGGCGCAGACCCAGTACGGGACGCTCTCTCCCAAGTACAACTCCACGACTTCCGTTGCCAGTGCGCATATACCGTCTCTAAAGACTCATTCTTTTTAAAATCCGCTTCGTGTCGAGATGTTTTTGCACGCTTATCAGTGTTCCACCAGCTCGATGTTTGATGATTCCTGATTCATTATACCACAGTGTATCCTTTGTATTCTCAGGAACAGTGTTTTATATTCTCTTTTCTATTATATGTCCATAATGTATATTTATTTGCTCTCTCTCGAGTCGCGCGCGAATTTCGCGTGCCCCGCGGTTCGGACTTAGATTTTTTCACAATTATTGTTAATGCTTTTTTTGCAAAATTTTCTAATTGTGTTAGAGTTAGGTGTCAGCGGGGTACCACTCCTACAGTGTTTCTTCTTTCTTTTGAGAGTAGTCTTCCTGTTGTGTGGTTCCCGGTCGACCGTCTGGGGTCTTTGTTTCTGTCACCTTTCTCTCTTCTTTGGGGGTGTGCTGTTTTCTGATCTCACCTTCTCTGCTCCTCTCACCTCTATCATGCCCAGGACAATTCCTTGTGGGCAATGTCTGCTGCCAAAGCATGTGGACGATGTATATTCGTCTTGTTCCTCCTGTAATGGTTGTTCGGTCGAGCTGCCGTGTGGTGTCTGTGGAACATGGTCTTCCACCTTCTGGGCGTCCGTAAACCGTGTCGTTTGTTCTCGTGGCCGTGCCTCCCGCTCCCGCGGGAAAGGAGAACGTGGTCGTTCGGGGCCTCCCGAGCCGACTTTGTCTGGTGAGAGTTATTCCTCCTCCGTGGGGGATGTGCAGTCTTTTCCTGTGGTGGATACTGCGGGAGCCGTTGAGTGTTCTGGTGTAGAGATGCCTGGTTCCGGGACTACGGTCTCCCTCCAGTCGACATCTGAGGCTGTCAATAGGGTTGTGACTCCTCCTTCGGAGCCGAGCCGGTGTGCTCTCTCCACTATTTCACCAGCCTCAACGACTCTCGACGTATCTACTACTGCTGCTGGTCCGTCTGCTTCGTTGTCTGTTTCAGCCGGCCTCGGCTTTTCGCTGCAGGGGACTGCAGGAATGTCCGATACTGTAGACGTGGGATATCGGCCTCAGCCTTCCCTGACTTCAACTCGGCGAAGTCGGAAGGGGCTGCCGGCCGAGCCTATGGCTGTGGTCTCTTCGCCGTCGAGCACCACAGTTGTGTCTTTGGATTCGGATGTTCGTAGTGGAAACACTATGAACTCCGTGGCGTTTCCGTCTACTCACTCTGGTCACACGACCAGTTTTGGGGGACCAACGCCTTTTGTGCAGCCTGGACCTTCTGCCCCGAAGAGGTCCGCGGTGACTCTCATGAGTTCTCGCAATATTGATCCTCGGGGTGCATCGTACCCCTATACACGTCTGCCTTCAGATGTTTCGGCTGCCGCCCGTCGTCCCGCGTCGGGTGTTTTGGAGGATCGTGACCCTTCGCTGGTTAAGTGGGTCAGAGGTGAAGCCACTTTGTCGGTTCGCTCCCCTGTCGAACCGGTCGGTACAGGCAGTGAGCTTAGGGAGGCCCTCTCCTTACTCACTCAGGTTCTTTCTAAGAGCCTTCCTGTTGCTTCCAGCGAGGCTATGGGTGGTTTCCAGGTGCCTCCTATGGCGCCGCCTCCCGGGATTGGAAACAGGCCGGTTTCCGATTCCTCTGGTGTTCCGACACCATGAGAGGCATCGGCTGGTTTGCCCACGATGGGCTATGTGTCTTCCGACTCTGGGGAGGAGTCCGACATGCTTGAGGTCGAGGGCCAGCAGTCTTCGGACTTGGGGGCGGCTCTTGACTTTGTGTTTGGGTTTCTGCCTGAGGTCAAACCTGCTAACCAGCCGACAGTGTCAGCCTGGCCGCGATCATCGGTCGCGCGCCAACAGCCTATGGAGCAACCTGCTTCTGGGCGCATTCGACCGTGCCAGTCGGTACAGGTGGTTGAAGCTTTTTCAGCATTGGATGCCAAGGCTGAATTCCAAGGCTTTGAAGACTTCGTTCTTCACCAGGGTTGACACCTTTTTGCCTCCTGTGCGTTATCGTTCCTACGATTCCGCCAATCCGTCAGTCTGCCAGGCTTTGACGGTTCTGGATCAGGACTCCACTTCCCTCGGGCTTTCCAAGCCCAAGTCTGCCGTCATTCCAATGACGACTCTGGAGTCCACGTTGGGCTGATCTAGAGAGATGCTTGGCATGCTTTCTCTCTCAGATCACGTCGTCTCAGCTTTGGCTGCTTATCCTCCTCCAGATAAGTTTGACGAGGTACAGGCTCCTTTGCGTGTGCTGTCCAAGGCGCTTATGAACCTTACTCACACGCATGCCTGTAACAGGGCTAATTTGGAATTAGTTCGAAGGGACGCTGTGCTGGACACAGGACGATCCCTTCCCGAGGAGCAGCGTGCTACTCTTCGATCTGCTTCTTTGGCAGGTCCGCAACTTTTCCATGGTTCCGTGTCGACGGTCCGGGATGACGTCCTACGTCATTCCAAAGATCAGCTGCTGTTTCGTCAGCTTGATCAGCCTTCTCGGGGAGGCAAGGGCCGTTCCAAGCCTAACAAGTACCCTTCTGCTTCCTCTGTGAAGCAAAAGGCTGGTCCTTCTGCCGCCGCCTCTACTTCTTACTCACGGGGTAAAGGTAGGGGTCGGCAGAATCGAGGGAAGTCTCAGGATTCTCCATTTAGCAGAGGAGGTGGTTTCTCCTCTCGCGGGCCTCGTCGGGGCTCGAAATGAAGGTCCTCACCTCGACTCGTCCCAGGTTGGAGGAAGGATAGCAGAGTTCGCAAACCATTGGACCACCATCACATCCGATCCATGGGTGTTAGATGTTGTTCGGTCCGGGCTGCGCATATCCTTCCGACGGCACCCCACTCTGTCAAGGGTGCCTCTTCCAACCACAGTTCCTTCCGACGTTTTACGTCGGGAACCTTTGTCCACGGAGATTGCCAATCTCCTGGCAAAGGGGGCGATCGAGGTCGTCAAGAACGTTCAGTCAGTGGGTTTCTATTCCCGCCTGTTCTTGGTGCCGAAGAAGGACGGCCGACTCCGACCGGTTATCGATCTGAGTATCCTGAACCAGTCTATCATTGCTCCCAAGTTCAGCATGGAGACTTTCAGGTCGGTCCGCCAATCAATTCACCAGGGAGATTTCGCAGCCAGCATCGACCTGCGAGACGCTTACTTCCACGTTCCGATGCATCGGGCGTCACGGAAGTATCTCAGGTTCGCTTTCCTGGGGCGAGTTTACCAGTTCAAGGCCATGCCTTGCGGCCTAAACCTGGCTCCTTGGGCGTTCACCAGACTGATGTCGCATGTGATAGCGTTCCATCGCACACAGTCCAGGGTGACTACTTCGGCATATCTGGACGATATCCTCCAGAGGCATTCCAATGCTGCCTTACTGGAATCGGATGTCGCCACTCTGTTGAGCTTGCTCACGTCGCTAGGATTCAGAGTCAACGAGGAGAAGTCGGACCTGGTCCCTTCTCAGTCGTTTTGTCATCTGGGGATGTCTTTCCAAACCAAATTCAATTTGGTGGCTGTTCCCCAGGCCAAGGCTGTGATTCTCTCAGCTTTTGCTCTGACTCTGTCCCAGTCCAGGTCCGCGACCGCTCGGAGTTTTCTCCGGCTGATCGGTCTCTGCGGTTCGGTGACGGATCTCATTCCTCTAGGTCGGCTGCGTGTCAGACCTCTCCAACACTTTCTGCTCAGTCGTTGGAGGCCGAATGTAGATTCTCTGGATCGGGTGCTTCCGTTTCCGGACTCTCTGTATCCTCACCTTCTTCCCTGGACAGACGTTCAGTGGATTACGCAGGGTGTTCCGCTGGACTTACCCCCGTCCGATCGCGTTCTGACGGCAGATGCCAGCGATCTTTGGATGGGGTGCGACGTTGGATCCTCTCGGTCTTTCCCTACACGGGATGTGGGACCAGGATCAAGCAGCTCTACACATCAACCAGAAGGAGCTTCTTGCTCTTCTTCTGAGTTTCAGGCAGTGGATCCCTCACCTGTCGAATCGCCAGGTCCTTCTACTATCCGACAATTCGACAGTGGTTGCTTACATTCGGAACCAGGGCGGCACACACTCGCTTCCGATGTACGAGTTCGCTCGGGATCTTCTACTGCTCGCTCAGGATGTTCACGCCGGAGTGGTTGTTCGTCACATTCCCGGTCGTCTGAACGTCCTAGCCGACTCCCTGTCCCGACAGGGCAGGGTTATTTCCACAGAGTGGATGCTTCACAGGACAGTGTTCCAGTCGCTTTGCGATCTCTGGGGACGTCCCCACATCGACCTCTTTGCGACTCGTTGGAACCATCAGGTGGATACTTTCGTGTCCCCGTGTCCAGATCCTCTGGCTTTTGCCGTGGACGCTCTGTCACTCGATTGGAACGGTCTAGTCGGCTACGCCTTCCCGCCGGTTCCGATTCTTCCTCAGGTTCTCGCCAAAATTCGAACCTGCAGTTGTCGAATCATTCTGATCGCTCCCCTGTCGCCTCAGCGGGTGTGGATCAATCAGCTCCGCTCGCTGATGGCGGCGGTTCCGGCACGTCTCCCGCTACGTCGCGACCTTCTTTGTCAAGGTCGCCCGAGGAGGTTTCACGTCGACCCGACTTCATTGTGCCTTCACGCATATCTTTTGTCAGGTCCTGTCTCCTCCGTAGAGGTTTTTCGAGACGAGCAGTGGAGTGCATTTCTTCTTCAAGGAGGCACTCCACTGGTTTAGCTTATGCAGCTAAATGGAAGGTCTTCTGTCGATGGTGTGCTGATCACTCTGTTGATTATGCCAATCCTTCGATTTCACAGATTGCGGAGTTTCTGGTATATCTGTTTGATTCTCGGGGTCTCCAGACTGTTACCATCAAGGGTTACAGGTCTATGATTTCAGAGACTTTTTCTTATGTGGGGAAGCGTCGTATCGGCACTAATCCTTACCTCTCCAAGCTTGTTCGGCACTTTTCTTTGAAAAGGCCTCGGACTTTGCAGCTTACTGCACGATGGAATCTTTCGTGGGTGCTGCTTTGCTTGGGGGGGGGGGGGGGGCGCCGTTCGAACCTTTATCCCAGGTGGATATGCATTTTCTCACATATAAGACGGCTTTTCTGATGGCACTTGCTTCGGCCAGACGGGTTAGTGAGCTTCACGCCCTCTCGGTTGACCCGGCCTTTTTTAGGAGCTCTCCCAACAGTGTTACTTTTACCACTGATTGCTCCTTTTTGGCTAAGAATCAGTTACCAGATACTACTCCTCCTCCTATCTGTATCAGGGCTCTTCCCTCTGTTGAGGGTACTCGCCCTTTGCTCTGTCCGGTCCGTGCTATTCGCATTTATCTTGATCGGACACGCTTCATACGGAAAGGCAGAAAACGGTTTTTTCTGTCTCTCATTCCGGGTCGACAGACGATCTCTCCTCAATCCATTTCTCGATGGATTTGTCTTGCTATTCGTACGGCTTATAGTCGTTTAGCAGCTGGCGATTGTATTACCAATCGTATTTCTGCCCACGAGGTGCGGGCACTGTCTACCTCTTGGGCTTATTCTAACTCCGTCAAGTTGTCGGATGTTATGCAGGCAGCCTACTGGAGAAATGCTTCTACTTTCTCCACCTTTTATTTGCGTCAGTTGCAGGAGCAGTCGGAGGACCTTTTTGCCCTGGGTCCGCTTTCTTCTGCTCAGGCTGTTGTCTGCCATAGCCATTAGGCTTCTTGAAGGTCCGTTTCAGCCTTGTGCTGTTACTGCCCTTTTTCTGTCTGTGTGTCACACAGGCACATATGTCTCTTTTCATTGTCCTTTACCAATGATTGCGACATTATGGTTGATAAGCCTCGGGACCTCTTCCTTCTACTTCACGGTTCCAGTGCACTGGGGTTATGTGGGGGTTGGTTATGCGATTGCCTCCAGCCTTTTGTCTATTCAGCCTGTAGTAAACAATTGTGAGTAGGTTGATAAGAAATCTAAATTTTATAGTAAATTTCCTTTCTTATTATACCTACCACAATTGTTTACATGGAGGCCCTCCCGTCTTCTTTACGGGTAAAGAATCTTTCCTCCCCGCTGATCACATAACTCTAACGTTTACGGATTCAAAAAGAATGAGTCTTTAGAGACGGTATATGCGCACTGGCAACGGAAGTCGTGGAGTTGTACTTGGGAGAGAGCGTCCCGTACTGGGTCTGCGCCGGTTGCACTCGACCCAGTTTTGGCTTATTTTTATTGGTGCTTTTTGCACCACTTTTCTTTCCCAACTTGCTTGGGAAAGACAAAAATAGAGAGTATTTTATCCGAGTTAGGGACTTCCACTGTAGTGCAAGCCTGTAGTAAACAATTGTGGTAGGTATAATAAGAAAGGAAATTTACTATAAAATTTAGATATCTATAGAAACCCTATTTACATCAAGAATTGTTATGTGATACCGCTTTATTGGAAGGTTTTTTTATGTTTGTTTTCTTGTGAAATTATCGACACCCAGTTTTTTTTTCTTGCAATAAAGCATTATCACGTATTACATATGATACACAACAGTGAGTGACAAAAAAAACTCTGTGGGTTGTTTTGACACCTGATTACAGTCATTTTAAATAATGTCTATAGTTTTGCTCAAACCATCGACGGACTTCTCTGTCATTCTCTTGAAAATTTCTTGGGTTGAATTTGATAGTAAGAACTGTCTCTAAATCATATCCTTTAGCAAGATGATCTAAAACAAATATACAGTACATACCACACACCACAGTATGAGGACTCTGTACTCTCATTGTGTTTATAATCCATGAATCTGTGTTTTTCACTATGAAATTGTATATGTCTTTATGTAATGGTGGTAAGCCATAAGAATCAAAGTAGATGGCTGAATGATTGTCTTTGAAATATATCACCACCCAGTGTTCTCCTGTTTCTCTTGATGAATCTGTGTTCACAATATAAGCTTTTCTGTTTTTAAACGTTTGTTTTGGTAATAAGTCTCTTGAACACACTTTTCCATTCAATGATGATAACCTTTGAGAATTATCAAGAATATATTGTAGCTGAGTGGTGTCCATCTCTTCTTAGCCCTGAAAAGGGCTGTTATGAAGCTGTTCTTTTTTTAATCAACTTCTTCTTCTTCTTCTTTAATAGAGTGGTGTAAATACCCCCACTCTTTCTCTACTAAATCTGCCCACATTTGAATGTCTTTATAAGCGTATATTTCAAAGTTCAAATTCACTTTTGCAAAACAGCCTTCAATATTCAGTTTCTTTGCTTGTATGTACAGTTTATATAGTACACTTGATGGGCACACTTTTTCCATACACTCTGCCATATACATTTTAATCCATGGTCTTATATCTTTTTTTATACAAAAGTCATGTTCTTGTCCAGGATTTCCTCGACATGCAGGACACAGATTGTTCACTTTTTGTTTTATCAAAGGTGCCACTTCACTCGCAACAATTTCTTTAAATAATCTAAGGAACAGTTTTTCATTGTGAGTTTTCTCTCTCCTTATTATATTTATTCTTTGTCTCATCTCCTTGTACATCTTGCAATGTTCACATTTACTCATTGTTAATAGTCAAATATCACTTCTCTGAACTTGTTGATTTGTATTTCACTATCAAATTCTGCATAGACAACAACGTTGATCACCTGTGTCAGCGCTTGAGCAAACTGAAGATCTATTCGAAGGTTGCCAGACTTTATAGGGTGAGCTAATGGTCCACTGCTTGATTGATCAGGTGTCAAATCAATTTCCCAGAGAGTATATCCTTTTGCATAATCCTGCATTGATATATTAAATGTTTGATTTTGCCCAAAATAGCCCATTGCTTCAAACAATGATAAAAATGAATTTAGATAAAGTCCACCTTCGAAATTTGGTTCAAAGGGACGTGATTTAATGGAATGTCCATCCACTGTAATTTTCAACTTGTTCAATTTGAAATGTTGAAAATTAAATGGAGATGTGCCAATATCTCCATTTAAATCTTTATTTGAAACTAAACCAAGAATTATTCGTTTTGGCATCTGTTTATGAAACAAATGGTCTTCTATTTTTGATCGAAGACCGTTTCCAATGGTAAAAGTTTTAACTTCAGTTCGTCTAATGTGCATTTTATAATTTGTTCGATCTATTTGTGCATTCAGATCATTCGCAAATTTAGGAATTAAATCCAAAGCTGGTATTCTGAATATGGCTTTTTGAATTTCGATTTTTCCATCTACACCACCAATCAGACAAACTTTTAGTTGGGGAGCGATGAATTTTAACTCTCATTTCCACACCATTTGGTAAATATTTCTCTTGCACAAACAGATCTAAATGCATTTTCCCTCTTAGTTGTACAGATTTACTGTTTGCAATTAATTTGTGACGTTCAACCAAACCTTTGTTTGCTGAATCTTTAGCAATTGCAGTATGTTGGCCAGGGGTATCTATATACCACATCTCACTAGCAGCTAGATGTGTTTTTTTCACATCTTTTGAATAGCTCAACAGATTTTCAAAAAATGCTCTATAAGGATACATGTCTGTATTTGGTGGTTATCAAATTACCGTTCAGTGTCACATCAACTTTACTGAACATGCTGTGAAAGAAATTATTGATAGGGGTAATATTCGTATCATCTTCCAAATCACCCCCATCTTGCTTTGTAATTTGAACTGAACCTCAAGTGTAGATGCTGCAAGATCTAGTCACTTGGTTGTTTGTCTGGGGATTAAAAATTCTATTGGTGAAGAATTATTTAAAGATGCAATAGGAAATTGCTCAATCTCACCAATATTTTCTATACCACTCGCTGTTGGTGGTACATTATCTGGATCAAATCCACTACAAAAATGTTCGCAAGATCCATGCAACATCATGATTTAATCGAATATATCAAGTGGTCTTGAATTTCGTTTTGAATAAGATTGCCGTTTACGTGTCTTCCCTCTTTGAGAACGAATGACAGAGTGATGTCTTGGTTCTCGTTTCTGTCTTTTTATCCCCAAAGCAGCTTTACCCACTGATGTCATTAGATCTTTTGCATGAGTGAGCATAACTTCTTTGGTTGGTTTACGATTTCTCATCAATTCATTTGCTATTTCTAAACCGTGTTTTAATCCTTCTTTCTTTAAAGTTCGAAATGCATTTTTTGCAATTGGTTTTATTAATGGTACAGCTGATCTTATTGCTGAGCGAAAAATGGATCCTAATCCATAACCATATTGTCGTGCTACTCCTCGATACACTGGAGGCATTTTTTATAAATGGAGTTGATGTCTCTGTCTAAAATGCAACTTGACAACACTCTTTCCACTTGAAAACTGAATGTTTTTACCAGTATTCCCATTTATATTTATAGTGATCTGATCAAAAGAAGATTTTGATACTGGTACATAATGTACATTATCAAATTCTTTATGAATGTGCAAAGTTTCCTCACGTGATTCAAAAGGTATTACATGTAAAATGGGTGCTTCTATATCACCAAGAAATGTATAATCTGCTATGTCGGAATAAATAAAGAGCTGATTAAAATCCACATTTAAATCCACATTATATTTAAAAGCATTCTTGGCCATATTAGGAAATATTACTGGAAATATATCTTTGCACCCCAATTTTTGTGATAAACTTTGTGATAATTGAATACCGACTGTTCCAATACTATTTGATACAATTTTTACACATGAATTTCGAGATGAATAACCAAGATGAAATGACACACCAAATTCTTTAAAAATATCACCCAGTTTGTCTTGAATTTCTGATTCTATTGCTTCTACAACATGACCACCATTTGCATATGCACCTGATAAAATACTTAATTCAACAGCAGCAACACCCTTACGTACTGTATGTTTGAAAAACGATTTATTAATATTATTAATGCGTGCTGATATTTTTGAATCTGTTACAATGATTTTAAAATTTGTTTCATCATCTGATATATTTTTTGCTTCCAAAGGTAAAATTACTTCAACTAAACCCACCTCCCAATGTTCTTTATTAATATGAATGGGTTTAGATAATTTTGTTTGAAAACAACATTGTGTGTTATTTGGAAACATATCCATAGAACTATCACTCAGCAGTGTTACGTAAAATGAATTCATTTTTCTTATCGTGAGGTTTCAAATATTTTAAACCTGGACTTGGAAGAATATATCCTAGAGAACTACTCAATAACACTAACCACAATTCTTTGTTTGGGGATTGTAAACTAAGATGAATGATGGCGTAATTATAATTGCATAAATGACAATTATTTGTGTGAAATAAGTTACTTGATTTTTTGCAACAAGACTTCCACAACAATTAAATTGTGCTTGTTGATTTTGTACTTCATCACTTGCACTTTCGCTACTCAATGTATTTTCATTTAGTGACATATTCTTTTTATACTATATCTGTTTCTGCTACCCAACTATCAAATTTCGTAGGATAACCTTCCCAATGTACTTTAAGTTCCTTGATGAGTTTCTTACCAACACGCCTTGAACGTTTGGCAAGAACTGAATCAATGATATATTTTTTATCATCTTTTATAATTTGAATTTCTTGTGGGTAAAATGTTCCCTGTATATTTTCACCCCCCATATCTTCGAGTTTATAAGTGGGTGGTGTTGTATGTTTTACATGGGTGATTTTAAATAATTCTTTTGTCCAATTTGGTAAATACCCTTTTTCAAATGTATGTTTGGTTTTGTTAATACGTACTATATCACCAGTTTTAAATTTTGTGTTACTTGTATTTCATTTTCTATTGATACAGATGCAGGGGTTCTCTGAATACTATGATGGAAACTGTGATTGTATCCATCAACTAAATTTTGTAACACATCAATATATCTTAATGTACGTTTGTGTGTAAAATATTTCCACATTCGTGTTTTCAGTGTGCGCTGGAAACGTTCTACAATACTAGCTTTTGTTTCGGGGTTCTCTGTTGTGAAAAAATGAACTTTTTGTTTCTTTAAAAATTTCTGCACATCTTTATTTTTAAACTCAGAACCTTTATCTGATTGTAAAGATAATGGTTTACGTCCAGAAGTTTTAAAAATTCTTTGGAAGGATTTTATTAGTGTTTGTCCTGATTTATTGTGTATGGGTAAAACCCATGCATATTTCGAAAAAACATCAATGACACAAACTAAATATCGGAATCAGTCATTGTGAGATTGTAAACTTTGTAAATTTGTTAAATCTATTTGCCATTGTTGATCAATACCACCCACTATAGTCTTACGTCTTGCAAATCTTTTACGAATGGGTTTATGTAAAGTGTAAGTCCTCTCTCCTTTCAACCATTTTTTAACTTGATCAAGTGTAACAGATTTATCTTTACCGTGGGCTGCTTTGTATAATTTGTGTATACCACCATAGCTGGCAGGGTGATTTGTATTGTAATATATTTCGGTTAATAAATTATTCAATAGGCCTCCCATTTATCAGGAATTTTACTTTTTGCCAATCTACGTCTAGGTGTTTTCTTTCCTCGAAGTAGTTTACTTTTTGGAGTTGTTGAAAGAGAAGTTTCTAACCAACTATCTTGAGGGGAACTTTGATATTCATTGGGTATGCCATCCTGTTCTCTATTCATCCACACCCAACGTTCACGATTTCCAACAAAATCTTGAGGAATATTTATATCTTTTAAACCATGATTGAATATTTCCCACCCTCTTGGTTTAGAGCCTTTTTGATGTCTGAGAACATCATTGACTAAATCAATGATATTTGAACCTTTTATGGGCTCTCCATTATAACTTAAAACACCCTGATTATCCCAACTCATGTGTGGATGAGATGATAAAGCAGATAATAATGAAGTTGCTTTATGCCTCATTGTGACAGGAACACTTTCTAAAATACGATCTCGTAAAAACAATGACTTTCGGTCTGTCTCAGGTATAACCAGTGTTGGTTGTAATGCCTTCTTATATGACATTTGAAATTTTTGTAAATTTTCACCGTATTTTTGTTTTCTCTCACTTTCTGATAATTCTGAATTTTCTAACACGGATGATAATTCATTTTGCAGCAGCGCTGTATTAGTAATTTGAGGGTCAGGTGGTAATCTTGGGCGTTGAGATTTTTCACTTCTATAATGCTGCATTTCTTCCATCATTTGATAAGGTACAATAGCCATTTTCTTCATATTTTATTCACTAATTTATTTGCAAGATTTGTTGCAAGTCCTACAGCTGGTGCAAGTAAACCAAGTAATGGTAAAAACCCACCTTTTTGATTGAAAATTTGTTTTTTCTTTTTAAGTGATAATGATTTACTAGCAAGGGATCTTAGTTGTTCACGTTTCGGGTGTAATTTTCGTTTCTGAACAGGGGAAAGATGTATGTTCCCTTTTAAAAGATTATGACAACATTCTGCCACACAATTAATTAATTCTTTTGGTGCATTTTTCATAATTTGTTTTTGAAATGCTGGTGGTGTTTGACTTAGTGCCAATAACACCCCACCATATTTTTTAACTAGTGGAATTTTACGAGATTGTTTTACCATCTTTCCGCCACAAAGACCATTCATAAAATGACATGGCAGACAAATGCAAGTCATTTTATTCAACTAAAATAAGATCTTATCCTCTCAACAGGTTTTTGTGCATTCAACGCTGTGAATCGTGCTGTCATTGGAATATTTTCTTTCAGTGCTACATCCCCCACACTCTGTCTAGACATCATAGGATCATGCGATACTCTAAAGCCACCAGATGTTCCACATGTTAACTTTAATGGTGGTACTTTTTTTCTGTTTTTGAAGTTTGCTCACTAAAACAGACTTTGTTTTTGTCAGTTTTTGAGGAGTGACTAAGAAATTTGCACGCACGTAATTTTTATCAACATTTCTTTTGATTTTTTTGTTTTTAGACAATTTTCGTTTCTTACTTTTTGTTTTTGTAAATGGTGAATAAAAATTATGACTTGTTTTATGTCCATCCCATCAAATTAAATTACGAATAATAACACTGCCAAAAAATCCGCCACCACCTGGTTTTAAAATAATGTTTCGCTTGGTTGCAAGATCAACTCTTGGATTTGCAAGTTGTTGTAAATCCTATCTATGCTTATCCATATATGTTAGAGTTTGTTTTGGCAATTTAATTTTTTTATTGAGTATGATTTTACTTGCTAACGTAAACCATTTTAAAATTTTCTTGAAACCTTTCTTAAGTAATTTTTCTCTTGCAAACTGATTTGTCTGCTGACTCAATTGTTCTAATGATCAGATAAAAGATACCATTGTGATGTGTACTCATCAACAAAAGTTTTTACCAAGTGACACAAAAAGTTATGGATGCAGCTTTTTATAGTTTTGTGTAAATGATGGGCCCCGTTCATTTTGTGTCACCCAAGGATGAAAAATATCAGTTCTTAATCTCAAAGAGTCAGGTGTTTTAGGATGAAAATCAATTAATAAATAACCATGATCAGTACTCATTGCATCTTGATAAGATGCATTTAAATGGGGTAATTGAACTTGATTTGCTAATGCTTTAATCTGTCCTTTATCTCTGGTATTTTGAAATAAAATCATATAATGCACATTCAAACTTATGGTACGACTAGATTTAGATTGTTGAAACATATTTTGTGTGATGTATATGACACTTGCATTTCGATGATGGCCTTTTCGTGTGAACCATAATTTAATTTTTTCTTCATCTTTATCGCCTAACATATCATCAAAAACTACAAGATGTGGAATAGTGACATCACTGACAATTTCATATTCATCATCAGGAATACCTTCTATGAATTTGATATCCTCACTTTCTTAAAGTAAAGCATATGTAGTTTGCCATTCTTTATAGCACCAAACAATTTTTTGTGGTGGGGATTGAAATAAGTCATGTTTCATATCAATTAGCTTTTTGACAAATACTGTCTTCCCTGATCCACTAGGACCTGCTATAAAGATATTACAGGGGTGTTGAAACAATAAACAATCACTCATTGCCATGATTTTTATTTTCTACCAAAAGGAATATCAAAACATTGACTTATATACTTTCTATTTCCATAGCTTCTTCATTTCTATGAGTGGGTTTTCTTTTAAGGGCGCTTTTAATTCAAATAAAGTTTTTGAAGAACTCTGATCTATTTGTGGCATACATTGTCTATATAAATAATTCATAATTTGTTCATCATAAATAATAAAATCCCACATAACTCTTGTCCAAATATTTTTTACATTATCTTTGTAAAAAGCATTCATGATTTGTAATGCATTACAAAATTCCCCATACATTCCATCTTTTTCTAATTGATTTTGAATGAAATCTTTTGTTATTGTTAGATAACCAGGAGTGATCATTTGAAATGCATATAATAATGCCTTACGTGTGATCTTGTTTTCTAAGATGTGTCTTACTGGTTCCATGGTTGAAATCAAAGTGATGATTTTTCTCCCTGTTCTGATGTACTTTGTACATCAGGGCAGTCAGGAAAATCATTTTCTGGACCTTCAGTAAATAAATCACTTAACTTATTTCTGAAATGTACTGTGGCATTATTGCCAATTATTTTACTAAATGATGATGTATTTTGATCATCTATGACCATGAGTGCAAATAATGAATTTGAATCTGGAAAATCATCTAGAGTTTTATCATATTTTTTCATTGTTGAAAATATTTGTTTTAAAGTGAACCCATTATCCATGACTGCTAATATTTTATCGGGGGGTGTTTGCATACATGTGGGTGGTTTATATAACTGATAGCCTCTAATAAGTTTCATGTAAGGACAATTTGGAGAATACTTGACATGTTCTTGTAAAGGAATATCCTTTTCTTCCCAATTATGTAAACCTTGTCCACATACAAAACACTTCACTTTACCACCCCCAACACAGAAAAATCCAGCTTTGGCTAATTCTTCTTTTTTCGATTGTAAGACTGGGTAGGAAGTCCAATGAAAACTTTCAAGACTTTTTAACTCTGATAAATAATTAGAGAAAGCAGAATCAAGTGGTAAAGACAACTGTCTGTTCTCTGTTCAAAAATGAAATGAGTTTTTGTGACGGATATTTATACCTTAAACCCATAGGGGAGGGTATCATATTTATCTACTACAAAACGTTTTGTATATACAGATCTGAATGTTTTGGTTTGTGCTTCACTTGTGACTTGTCTGTCTTTGTTTCGTTTAATTCTATGTGTGTATTCAATGTTTATTTTGTAATTCTCTCTGTCTTCTGCACACTCAACCATTCTCTCAAAATGAACTTTTTGTGATGTTTTGTAATCTAAAGTAACACCCTTAACTTTACATGTGGTGTGTGTTTCTCCATCTTTAATATATTTGTATCCATAATTTTTTGGACCTAAACCTACAAACTCTGTGATTTTTGCCCCTGGATGTTCATCTGTCCATTGACCTAATCTACTATTTACAATTTCAGGGTTCCAAAGTGAGGGATTATGGATGTAAATACAACTGTCTGTGTCAAAGTATAAAACTCGTGTTCCCAATTGTTCCAAAACTTTATATAATTCTAATCTTGCATACGCGGTCACAAAAGATGCTACAACAACATTTGCTGAACTGTGTGGTGTGTAAACATCTGCAGTGTCAATATAGTTTACTAAAACAAATTGATCATGCTCAAAAAATTCCACATTGTTCACAATTTTGTCTTTGCTCTGTATTATATCAAAATATTCGGACGGTTCATTTATATATTTAGTTTTACTTTTGATATTGTTTTGTGCATTCTTTCCCCAGAGACAATTTAACATGGTTTTGGCAAACGATCTTTTTCCTGGATTTTTTTCAACATTTTCCAAATAGATGTTTTCAATTTGTGCATAATCTTTTTTAAATGTGTTTTTGTCTGTTTCTGTTTTCACCCAATCTGGAAAGCCACTAGCTTCTTGTTTCATTTTTAAATATTTGTTCACATAATGTTTGTAGATATCTGAAGACCATTCATCCCAGTGCCAAATCTGATAAGTGTCAATTAAAGTGTAACCCAAATCAAATGACTTGTTAAGTTCGACAGATGTCCATGTACCTACTATTGCACGTTGGTCTGGTGTGTGTTGGCAGTGATTTGATTCATATTCTGCACATGTTTTGCAGAGTGTAAATGTCATTTTCTTATTACAATGAATGGGGAGAACTGGTAAAAAAAGATTTTGAGGGGGTAGGATCTTACATTTGATAAGTCCTCTATATTCCCTTATTTTGTCAGTGTCTATGTTTTCCTTTGTGAGTATAGTCGGATGAGAGACTGGATATTCTCTGTGTTTATTGACATATGGGTAGAGTGAACAAATATCTATGTATTTAATTTCTTTCTCTGTATTCTCATCAACTTTGTAATGTAATTTAATGGCATTTGTTCTCCCACCAAACAATGCATCACGTGGCTGAATGGGATCCATGTGTGGGAAAAATGTATCTATAGAAGCTTGAACATCTGGATCTGTTTTGCATAGATGATCAAATTCGTGTTCCCACACTATGTGTACATTATAACCCAATGATTTGAAATGTTCTATGTGGGTCTGAGTCTTGTTATACAGGGATTGGTAGAATTGTGAATTCATTGGATTTTTCTCGAATCTGTCAGGATAGCAAGTCTCACATCCATGCCACATACATCCATAAAATTCATAGATTGTGTTTGTCTCTTTGTGAAAACCATCTACATGATAATTTCCAATTCTAGTTTTCCCACCATTTAGTGCATGTTGAATGTGTATGCCTTCTTCCTGTGCTAGTAGCAGTAAGAATCTAATGGCTTTCATGGAATATCGAACAGCAGTGGGATATCCTATGTCTGAAATGAGACCAATTTTGTTCTCTGGCATTGAATTTTTCCGCCAAGCTTTGTTACAGGCATCAGCTAAAGTCACAGCTTCCCTGAAAGGATCGATTCCATCACATTCAATAAATTGTTTTCTGAATTCCCCACAACCTCTACAGAGGATGTCTACATCAGATTTACAGTACATGTCCATTTCTTTGGCAAAATTGAAAGTGGCGTTACTAGTAAATTTTTGATTGTGCCATTTAATGAATTCTTCTCTGGCTGGGGGAGATATAGAATCAGGCATGTATAATTTTGCATCTAAATATGGGCCAATGTAATTTTGATATGATTTTGTGTTTGCCAGATGAGGAAAATAACCTTTTGCAAGTTCACTTAAACCAAATGTTTTAGGGAATTGTGCCAATCTCATAGAAAGGAAACTCAATGAATCGATGAGTCTAACACCACAAGCTTTCAGAGAAATAATTTTCTTTCCATTCATGATGACATCGGGTTTTGATGTGCCAGTTTCAATGAGATGTCTTAAGATAAATTGTGCATCGAAGCCTCTTGAATTGTGAGCAATCGCTGTTACCCCGTCATGTTCTTTACTGAAAAGCCAATTGCAAAAATCACTCAAAGTAGATTTTCCTCTAAAGATATATTCCCTTTTTCCGATTTTGTCACATCGTGTACACTTCTCATCAATAGATTTACAAATACACTCACCACATGCACGGTGTGCAACACGGTAATTTGGGGTATGGAGACCTGAGTCTTGAGTTGTTTCAAAATCATAAAACACAAAGGGTACTTTCGGCATTTTGTCTTTCGTGGGTGGTTTGTATTTTGGAATGAAACAATAATGTTCGCTTTTGACTATTTGATGACAATATTTACATTTTTTAAAACCATCACAAATGTGTTTACCTTTCCCAGAGTAAATGCACATGTTACACGATAGACATTTTTTCACTAATTGACAGATTGATTTTTCTTGGTCATGTGTTTGAGTTGAGTGATTTCTGTAACAAGATGAACTTACAAAGTCTCTATTACATGACTGTGTAACAATGAACAGAATGTTCAGGCATACATGGCAGTGGGGAATAGCAAACACATCCTTTTGGGCATCTATGCCGTTCTCTGTTATTATAGCCTACATTGCAATATTCACAATAGTAAACACACCCTAAAAACCCTGCGATTTTTGTGATGGTGTCAAAATGCTGGTCGTGGTGATAAATGTGAATAACTTTACTCTCTTTTGTAGTTTGGGGTGGTTCATATAAAAACGTTTCTTTTGCAAATTGTGGGTGGATTTTAATTACATACTCTGGGGAGAGTATTTCTTGAATTTTATGATATTCCTTATACCCACAAGCTTTATTATAATCAACACCTGCTTTATTCATCAATATTTTAGCTTCTCGCTCTTGTGTCGGTCTATCAGAATATCAAATATTCTTCCATTTCTTTTGCCAAAGCTCAGATTCATCTTTATCGGCGTAACACTTTCCCACTACAATGGCACGTGCAAAACACATAAAATCATTGACATTTTTAATTTCAATAATACTTTTCTTATTTCCAACCAGTTTGCCAACAGATGCAAATGAAATAGGTGCTTTTCGCCCACGACCTTGTGGTAGTGAAGTGTGTGTTATTTCTAAAGATAATTGACCGTCATGTAACGTACATTTATCATTCGATTGAATAACTTTTTCTATCTCATCTAACACTGTTTTACCATTTACCCCCATAGCCTTTGTAAAAGGAATAAAAATACCTACATCAAGGCCTGGATGGTGGATGGATATCCTCATGGGGTCGTTGTCTTGTATACCACATTCCTTTTTTACATCTTCCACCATTGATTGAAACATTTCAGTTAAAAACTCGAGCGGATTAGTGACATCAAATTGCTTTAAAGTCACTCTGCATACATGTGATTCAGAGTGAAATTTTCTGGATGCACGCATTAACTGAGGATGAATGGAATATAAATTCTGTACACTCTTTTCAGAGTGTACAGATTTTGTATTCTTAGCATATTCAGTCAATCTCTGTTTCTTACCAGCTAATGCAACAGGTTCTGTGCCATTATCCTCTGAATCACTGTAGTCCACTAATGATCTCTTCATCTTTTGGAAAAATCACGTCTTTCACTCTTGTCAAGTCAAAAGCTTGTGTGATCCAAACCTCCCCCTACCCACATTTTTATACTTTCTCGGCGAACAGAAATTTGTGTTTCAAGAAAAAATATTTTTCCTGAAAACACAAGATTCTGTTTTCAGATTTTTTTTGTACACTCCAAAATGGTTATGGAAATATTTTGAAGATTTCAAAATATTTCCATAACCATTTTGAAAATGTGAATACAGTGTTTAGATACTTTTTTGTGTCGTGAAATAAGAATTCAGTTATATTCTATCATATTGGTTGAGGGTGCATAAAGTTTTCTCTTTTTAAGAATACGGTGGCCCTGATAAGGGCCGTTTTTTATGTTTTTAAAATAAACAATGTATGTTTATTTTGGCAAGATTATTCCATGCTTCTTCCTAGCAGCTCGTAGAACATCGGCTCTTGTGATAATGTTGTTTGGGTAACCGATTCTGTCTGTGGCATAGCAGCAACTATCTGTCATCAGCCTTCTAAGAAATAGCTCAAACGTCACCTCTACAACTCGTGCCGGAGAAGATTACCATCCCGGTGGGTTTTCAGATGCTAGAACCCCCCAAACAGACCAAGAAAAGACCGGGGCGTAAGAGGAAAGCCACTGAACAGCGTGTAACAGTTAGGAGGTTGGAAGATAATGGAGAAGAACCATCAAAATCACCACACCCAATACGGATGAGGATTGGAAATTTGGCGTGTGTTCAGGGGCGGTATGGAAAAATATTGCCTGAATAGAATCACACCCCCCCCCCCCCCGGCTCAAAGACAACAACTTTAAAACGGTCCTTTTCAGGACCACCACATTCTTAGAAAAGAGCTTCTTTAGTTCACACAAACAACCAAAATACAGTACCCAATTCATTTATAAAATATTTCATTTCCCCCTCTAAATTGCAACAACAAAAAAATCATCTTGTTATTACTTCACGGTATTTATTTTGGCGGGGAGGAAATGAAAATGTATCGATCAGTGGGTAATGTGATCGAAATATTTCATTTTCCCCTCCAAATTTGCAACAAAAAATCACCGTGTTATTGCTTCACGGTATTTATTTTGGCGGGAGGGGGAAATGAAATATTTCGATCACACGACCCACTGATTGTTTCGCCGCCCCAGATTTTGGAACACTGTTCCAAAATCTGGGGCGGCGAAACAGCCAGTGAGTCGTGTGGTCGAAATATTTCATTTCCCCCTCCCGCCAAAATAAATACCGTGAAGCAATAACAAGGTGATTTTTTGTTACAAATTTACTGACATCTCATATCCCAATATTTTTTCTGGAGGCAAAAAAAAACAACACCGCAAGTAACATAGCCCTCTGAAGTCGAAAAAGTTAGATGAGGTTAACAGTCTACAGTGCAAGGGAGAAAACTCTCATTTCTCTAACAGAAAAAAGATAAATTTTTGTCTAAAAAAAACTTGCACTAAGAAGTAGGGTCAGACACCTGCCTGTTAATCACGCGCGCGAATTACGCATCTGAAGCCATGGAGAGAATATATGTCTCTTAGTTTATTGGGTTTTTTTTTTAAATAGAGAACGTGACATAGAGAGAGAGAGAGAGAGAGAGAGAGAGAGAGATTCAAGTGTGGTGTATAATTACATTCTGTGCGCTCAAAACACATGCATATCTAATAACATATCTCCCCGCCCAGAAAGACAAGTTTGATGATAATTATAAACAGATGATTTTTCACAGTGCATTATCAGAGTTATGTGCGTGTTTTTCAACTTTTGTATGTTAAAACAGCTTCATGAAAAAATATTTTTCAAGACAAATCTCCCCCAGGGAAATGAATTTTCATCTCACGCACAAAAAACTTTGAATACGAGTATACAAATAATTGTATACTCGCGTTCAAAGAGAAGGTGAGATAGAATTGTGTGTGTGTGTGTGTGTAGTTCAAATAAATTCTTTCAAAATGTTATAAGCTAAACACTCCCAACTAAATTTCCCCTCTTAATTTCAACCCTTGATTTATTCATTTAATGTTAATGTTGTAGTCTGATATCCACCACGCTCGAGGTAAGTTCCACTGAAAGTAAGAACAGACGATTTCGCGTTTCACCCTCACATCCCACTGTGGAATAAAACTTTTTTAAAATACGGAATATATGTACACAGAAACCTATTTCATGGCATTGTTACCCCCGTTAACATAACAGACGGGGGACTCAAAAGAACCGCTAAGACAGCAAAGGGATAAAATGTGTTTAGTTTAATAGCGCAGACTTGCGAGAAAGTGCGCCAATTAAACTAAACACATTTTATCCCTTTGCTGTCTTAGCGGTTCTTTGAGTCTCCCGTCTGTTATGTTAACGGGGGTAACAATGCTATGAAATAGGTTGGTAAGATATTGTATGTTTAATAACCAATCCTTCCATACAGTAAAGTGTTGTATGGTTTAAAGTATGGAAAGATTGATTAATAAGCAAAATACACATATTTGGCAGTATAGAGTAATTGGAAGACCTCCCTACCCCATGACTGGCACTATAGGCCAAAGCATTTAACACTGAATTCAGCATACCCCAGAACTGTCACTATAGGCCAGAAATTAACATAAGATTCTCCATAGGGTTTTGTCCCTATAGTGACATTTTTGTCCCTATAGTGACAACATTGGAGGCAGGAAAAAATTTTTAAAATCTTTTTCCTGCCTCCAATGTTGTCACTATAGGGACAAAAATGTCACTATAGGGACAAAACCCTATGGAGAATCCTATGTTAATTTCTGGCCTATAGTGACAGTTCTGGGGTATGCTGAATTCAGTGTTAAATGCTTTGGCCTATAATGCCAGTCATCACTACTCACTTTGTTCAGTGCCTGATGAAACACATCTTAACCCTTTATCTAACATGAAAAGCAGTCGACACTTGCAAACAAAATTCTTGAATAACTAATCTTTTTCATTTTTTGTCTCAAAAACATAGGTTATGACCCCTCGTTGGAACGAGCTCGTTCCAACGAAGGGTTATAACCAATGTTTTTGAGACAAAAAAATGAAAAAATAATGAAAATTAATTGGCGATTTTTGAGAATAGTGCTGGCCGGTTTTTGGTCGTTACGTTGGGAAAGGGTTAATCGGTGTGGCATGGTGTCCATGACCTTCCGAATTTCTCTCACTGTGATGTCTCATTTCTCTATAAGTGGTCAATAGCCTGCAAATATTCACCAGTTTTAAGGATGTATGCCCGATCCGATAGAGGAATGCAGAACGTCACAATATGAGCTATTCGTGTACCCTCCCACAGGTATTATAGGGGGGGGGGTGCTTAACTTGTTTTGAACAGTATATTTTACACACTCCCTGTCTTTATAATATGTAAAGGTACCCACGACAGGTTGTGTTTTCGTGGAGCTTTTTACCATTTGGATGTACACTTTCAACGTATATTGTCAGGTTTCATTTCATCCCGTATGAACCTTGAAAGAATATTCCGCAGTTATTGTGTCTGTCTCTAACTCCCGTATACTGAAAAAGTAGGTTGTCGCGTTTGGAATGCATTTGGAGGTCAATAAAAGATTCGTTTAACTGGTATAATGCTAAATTAGTTTTAGTCCTCAAAATTGTAGCAAGGCAAATCCTCACAGATAAAATAATATCCCTTCACAGATAATATGAAGCACATCCACAGAATATGAAGCCTTTAAATTGTGGTACCGGCACTTCAGAATAAAAAAAAAAAATTGGGCTTCCAGCAATCCACCAGTTAAAGCTGAATTATATATGCGTGGATGACAAACGTTCACTGACCTGATTCCTCTCACTCTATAAAAAACGTATGTCTCTATTGTTAGTTTTTAGGTCATGTACTCCTCCATGATATTCCAGTGCCGTGTTCAATGGGTTTTTTTTAACCCTTACACAAGGTTTTCCAATTCATGTGTCAATTCTATTTAGTTTATCATTCACTATTGTAAATTTAGACTTTAACTCATTCATGATATCTAGTTTTGATGTAAATATCCAGCTCTATCATGTTTACCTGTTTTCCCAGTCTTTTCATGGCAATGTACATGGCGCTATCTTGACCTAAAAACTTGAGATGGAGAGAATATTATGGGCTGCATATTTTCTTGCAACTCTGGAAGTGTCGTCATGAATTTGGTTCACTTTTGATAGAACATGTTTAAAACATCACAACATAAATATGAACAAACATGTACTAGCAATAATGAGTGAAGTACTTGATTTGTCCAACACATATTTTATATTGGGATTTAACAACATATTTAACATCAAGGTCGTGTGATGACAATCCAGAAAGAACCACCAAGCACTGAGGAGCAACGGCCAAGTTCTCCAAATTACGAACCCGACAGAAGCACGGTTAGCTGCGGTTGAGGGCATATGCAGCATCGAAGTGACCTTTCGGTTTCGTGTCCAATGCTCTAGGCAATGAGCTACCGCACACCCCGATCCTATACATACGTAGCCCACCTACTGAAAATTGACGACGCTCAGTGAGATACTCTGTTCAGGAAAATATTAGGGTGTGGTGGAGGAAACTATAGTTGCCTGCATTCCCCCGCCCCTTACCCCCCCCCCCCCCAAAAAAAAAAACAAACAACACCCCCGCCCCGTCTCCCCATCTGGGCATCCAGGTCAGAAAAATTATCTCACCTCAAAACTTTCTTATTTAGATTGTAAATAGCCACTAATGAAGGTATTCTGTTTACTGGGGGTGAGAGAAGATATCCTGGCTTGCATACCCCTACTCTTTCCCACTCTCTGCACCTGAACATCCGAATCAGAACATCTTTTCTCTGAAACATTCTTATTAAGATTGTACAAGGCCCATATACAGCATGTTGATGACCCTTAGAGAGGAATTGTGTTGATAAGAAATATTGAAGGTGGTGGAAATATGGTCGCCTGCATATATTCTTCTGCTATGGTCATCTGAGTCATAAAAATTTCAGCTCGAAACAATCTTACTTTGATTGCTATAAGATTTTGCATATCCTAAACATTGCATATTGATTACACACATGGAAAAATTCTGGTGAGATACGTTTTACTAGGAGGGGGGTGGGGGGTGGATACGAAGGTCACGATATAAATAAACCCACCAGCCCGCCCCCACCCCACCCCCACCCTCCCTACCACTGCTTCGAACGTTTTCTCTCAATATCATCTTTATCCGTAATTGTTCAACGCTGGGAATGCGACAATTGTGTTCCCGAACACCAACATGATAAGACAACCAATCAATGTAAACCCGCGGCAAACAGGTAAAAGCTAGAATCCTCATCTGACGAAAAGAGTACTGGATAATATGAAATATATATGGCATCCTAATGTAACATTAAGAGTACCTGATATTATATATTAAATATATATATGTCTTCTTAATGTAATAGTATGGGGACTTCCAATGATATATTGCAGAAGTTACCCGGACCACTTTCCGTACGTCCTAAGATTGTGTCCGTAACAATTTCCATCTGTGTGAAATAAAAACTAGACGGGTGAGATCACGCCATAAGTTTTGCTTGTGATGTTGACTCGCGGTCACACACCCATTGCCTGTTTTATACAACTTTACCAAGCATCATTAACTAATGATATTGGTGATTTTGCTGTAAATGTTTGTATCGCTCTATCTTGTCAACCCTTTTTTCTCAGTTCGTTATCACAATGCACATAGTGCGACTTTGACTCACAAAGACTTGAGATGGGGGGAAATATTATGTCCTGCATATCATCCTACAACTTGGGAAGCGAGTCATGAATTTTTGTTCACTTTTTATAGATTGGATTTAAAATAGCATAACATAAATATGACGAATATGTACTTGCAATAATGAGTGAAGCATTTGATTGGTCTTAAACAAATTTTATATTGGGGTTTAACACCACTTAAATAGCCACGGTCATGTCATGACCGTCAATTTTACAGGTGGAAGAAGAGCCGGACAATCCAGAGAGAGAGCTCCAGTGCATCCGCCAAGTTCTTCAACTTACTAACCCGGCAACAGCAGGATTAGCAGAGGTAGATGCAACGCTCAGAATCGAAGTACAGTATGCCTTAGTACACAACGACATCGGACCTCCACATGGGCAATCGGGATTAAGTGTCTTCTGCGGGGACTCAACACAGATGACGCCGGTCATGATCGAACGGTTGTCCTTTCGGTTTCTTGTTCGATGCTCTGGCCAATGAACTACCGCACACCCCGATGCAAAACATACGTAGCCCACATACTGAAATATAATGACACTCAGTGAGATACCCTATACAGGAAATTATTAGGGTATGGTGGAGGACAATATTGAGGCCTACATATCCCCCAACCTCCACCCCCCCCCCCCCCCCCCTTCCTCCATCTGAGAGGCCTGGCCCGAAACATTCTGTCTTCTCGAAACTTTCTTATTTAGATTGTAAATAGCAAATATTCTGCATAGTGATCTGATTAAAAAACATTTATGTTTGCTGAGAGTGACAGAAGATATCCTGAAATGGATATCCCCAGCCCTTCCATCTCGCTGCACCTGGGCATCAGAGTCAGAAAAATCTTTTCTACGAAACATTCTTATCAAGATTGTACATAGTCCATACACTGCATGTTGATGACATTCGGAGAGGAATTTTGTTGAGAAGAAATATTGAAGATGGTGGAAATATGGTCGCCTGCATATATTCTCCTCGCCTAGGCACCTGAGTCATGAAAATTTCAGACCGAAACAATCTCATAGAGAGTGCTATACAATTGCGAATAGCCAAAACATTGCATATTGATTACTCTCAAGGAAAAGTTCTGGTGAGATTTTTTAGCATGGGGGTTGGGGGATAGGAAGGTCACGATATCAATCCTACCTGACCCCAGCCCCACCACCTATTTTAACGTTTTCTTTGAATGTCACCTGTATCCCTCGTTGTTCAACGCTGAGAATGCTACAATTGTGTTCACGTACAACAACACGATAAGATATAACCACTCACGACGAACTGGCGGCAAACACGCAAAGGTACAATCCTAATTCAACATAAAGAGTACTGGATATTATGAAATATATATGGCATCCTAATGTAACATTGAGACGACCTGATATTAAATATATATATGTCTTAATGTAACTTTATGGGGACTTCGTATGATATATTGCCGAGGTTACCCTGACCACTTTCTGTACGCACTAAGACAGTGTGCGTAACAGCTTCCATCTGGGTGAAATAAAAACTAGACACATGAGATCACGCCCTTAGTTTTTAGTTGTGGCGTTGACTCGCCGCCTCACACCCATTGAATGGTGTCTACGAACCTGTTTTTACAGCTTAACCAAACATTAATAACCAGCCTTATTGGTGATTTAGCTGTACATGTTTGTGTCGTTCTATCTTGTCAATCTTTTTTTCTCAGTTGTTTATTACAATACATAATCAAGGCGCGACTTTGACCCCAAAAGACTTGAGATGGGAGAAAATATTATGTCCTGCATATCTTCCTATAACTTTGGAAGCGAGGGTATGGAGCAGAAAAATATCGTGGCTTGCATACACCCTTACCACGTATCCTCCCCCACTAACTCGGCAATAGCAGGATTAGCTGAGGCAGATGCAACATTCAGAATCGAATACAGTATGCCTTAGTACACAACGACATCGGGCCCCCACGTGGGAAATCGGGATTAAGTGTCTTCTGCGTGGACTCAAAGGAGAGGACGCCGGTCATGATTGAACGGTTGTCCTTTCGGTTTCTTGTTCAATGCTCTGGCCAATGAACTACCACACACCCCAATGCTAAACATACGTAGCCCCCATACTGAAAAACAATGACACTCAGTGGGAAACTCTATTCAGGAAAATATTAGGATATGGTGGAGGAAAATATCGAGGCCTGCACACCCCCCCCAACCACCACCACTCCCCCACCCCACCCACGTCTGAGCGTCCTGGCTCGAAAAATTATGTCTTCTCGAAACTTTCTTATTTAGATTGTAAATAGCCAATATTCTTCATAGTGATCTGACTAACAGACATATTATGTTTGCTGAGAGTGACAGAAGATATCCTGAATTGGATATCCCCAGCCCCTCCCACTCACTGCACCTGGGCATGGGAGTCAGAAAAATCTTTTCTCCGAAACATTTTTATTAAGATTGTACATAGTCCATAAACTGCATGTTGATGTTCAGAGAGGAATTATGTTGAGAAGAAATATTGAAGATGGTGGAAATATGGTCGCCTACATATATTCTCCTCGCCTAGGCACCTGAGTCATGAAATTTTCAGCCCAAAACAATCTCGTTGAGAGTGCTATAAAATTGTGCATAGCCAAAACATTGCATATTGATTACACTTAAGGAAAAGTTCTGGTGAGATTTGTTAGCATGGGGGCTTCGGGGCTTGGGGGCAGGAAGGTCAAGATATCAATCCTACCTGGCCCCGAACCCACTACCCCTTTCAACGTTTTCTATGAATATCAACTTTACCCCTCATTGTTCAACGCTGGGAATGCTACAATTGTGTTCACATACAACAACACGATAAGAAATAACCACTCACGACGAACTGGCGGCAAACACGCAAAGGTACAATCCTAATGCGACATAAAGATTACTGGATATTATGAAATATATATGGCATCCTAATGTAACATTAAGACGACCTGATATTATCTATTAAATATATATACATGTCCTCTTAATGTAACTTTATAGGGACTTCGTATGATATACTGCCGAAGTTACCCGGATCACTTTCCGTACACCCTAAGATTGTGTCCGTAACAGCTTCCATTACGGTGAAATAAAAACTAGACGGATGAGATCACGCCCTTGGTTTCGGTGTTGACTCGCCGCCACACACCCATTGCTTGCTTCTAGGAGCCTGTTTTTAAGAGCTTCAGCAAGCCTTAATAACCAACCTTATTGGAGATTTAGCTGTACATGTTTGTGTCACTGTATCTTGTCAATCTTTTTTCTCAGTTGTTTATTACAATACATAATCAAGGCGCGACTTTGACCCCAAAAGACTTGAGATGGGAGAAAATATTATGTCCTGCATATCTTCCTATAACTTTGGAAGAGAGGGTATGGAGCAGAAAAATATCGTGGCTTGCATACACCCTTACCACGTACCCTCCCCCACTAACCCGGCAATAGCAGGATTAGCTGAGGCAGATGCAACATTCAGAATCGAATACAGTATGCCTTTGTACACAACGACATCGGGCCTCCACGTGGGCAATCGGGATTAAGTGTCTTCTGCGTGGACTCAAAGGAGAGGACGCCGGTCATGATTGAACGGTTGTCCTTTCGGTTTCTTGTTCAATGCTCTGGCCAATGAACTACCACACACCCCAATGCTAAACATACGTAGCCCACATATTGAAAAACAATGACACTCAGTGGGAAACTCTATTCAGGAAAATATTAGGATATGGTGGAGGAAAATATCCAGGCCTGCATACCCCCTCCCCCCAACCACCACCACTCCCCCACCCCACCCCCATCTGAGCGTCGTGGCTCGAAAAATTATGTCTCCTCGAAACTTTCTTATTTAGATTGTAAATAGTCAATATTCTTCATAGTGATCTGACTAACAGACATATTATGTTTGCTGAGAGTGACAGAAGATATCCTGAATTGGATATCCCCAGCCCCTCCCACTCACTGCACCTGGGCATGGGAGTCAGAAAAATCTTTTCTCCGAAACATTTTTATTAAGATTGTACATAGTCCATAAACTGCATGTTGATGACGTTCGGAGAGGAATTATGTTGAGAAGAAATATTGAAGATGGTGGAAATATGGTCGCCTGCATATATTCTCCTCGCCTAGGCACCTGAGTCATGAAATTTTCAGCCCAAAACAATCTCGTTGAGAGTGCTATAAAATTGTGCATAGCCAAAACATTGCATATTGATTACACTTAAGGAAAAGTTCTGGTGAGATTTGTTAGCATGGGGGCTTGGAGACAGGAAGGTCAAGATATCAATCCTACCTGGTCCCGACCCCACTACCCCTTTCAAAGTTTTCTATGAATATCACCTTTACCCCTCATTGTTCAACGCTGAGAATGCTACAATTGTGTTCACATACAACAACACGATAAGAAATAACCACTCACGACGAACTGGCGGCAAACACGCAAAGGTACAATCCTAATGCGACATAAAGATTACTGGATATTATGAAATATATATGGCATCCTAATGTAACATTAAGACGACCTGATATTATATATTAAATATATATATGTCTTCTTAATGTAACTTTATGGGGACTTCGTATGATATACTGCCGAAGTTACCCGGACCACTTTCCGTACACCCTAAGATTGTGTCCGTAACAGCTTCCATAACGGTGAAATAAAAACTAGACGGATGAGATCACGCCCTTGGTTTCGGTGTTGACTCGCCGCCACACACCCATTGCATGCTCTCTAGGAGCCTGTTTTTAAGAGCTTAAGCAAGCCTTAGTAACCAACCTTATTGGAGATTTAGCTGTACATGTTTGTGTCACTGTATCTTGTCAACCTTTTTTCTCAGTCATTTATTACACTTCATAATCAAGGCGCAACTTTGACCCCAAAAGACTTGAGATGGGAGAAAATATTATGTCTTGCACATCTTTCTAAAACTTGGGAAGCGAGGGTATGGAGCAGAAAAATATCATGGCTTGCATACACCCATACCACGTACGTACCCACCCCCCCCCCCCCCCCCCCCCCCACTAACCCGGCAATAGCAGGATTAGCTGAGGTAGATGCAACGTTCAGAATCGAAGTACAGTATGCTTTAGTACATAACGACATCAGGCCTCCACGTGGGCAATCGGAATTAAGTGTCTTCTGCGTGGACTCAACACAGATGGCACCGGTCATGGTCGAACGGTTGTGCTTTCGGTTTTTTGGTCGATGATCTGGCCAATGAACTATCTTATACCCCAATGCTAAACATACGTAGCCCACGTACTGAAACATAGTGACACTCAGTGAGATGCTCTATTCAGGAAAATATTAGGGTATGGTGGAAGAAAATATCGAGGCCTGCATACACACACCCCAATCACTACGCCCCCCCCCCCACCTCCCCCACCCCAATCTGAGCGTCCAGGCCCGAAAAATTCTGTCTTCTCGATACTTTCTTATTCAGATTATAAATAGCCGATATTCTGCCGAGTGATTTGACTAACAGACATTTTATGTTTGCTGAGAGTGACAAAAAGATATCCTGAATTGGATATCCCCAACCCCTCCCACTCGTTGCACCTGGGCATCAGAGTCAGTAAAATGTTTTCTCTGAAACATTCTTATAAGGATTGTACATAGTCCATACACTGCATGTTGATGACGTTCGCAGAGGAATTATGTTGAGAAGAAATATTGAAGATGGTGGAAATATGGTCGCCTGCATATATTCTCCTCGCCTAGGCACCTGAGTCATGAAAATTTCAGCCCAAAACAATCTCATTGAGAGTGCTATAAAATTGTGCATAGCTTAAACATTGCATATTGATTACACTCAAGGAAAAGTTCTGGTGAGATTTTTTAACACAGGGGCTGGGGGGTAGGAAGGTCACGATATCAAAGCTACCTGGCGCCCGCCCCACCACCCCTTTCAACATTTTCTCTGAATATCACCTGTATCCCTTATTGTTCAACGCTAGAAATGCTACGATTGTGTTCACGTACAACACGATAAGATATAACCACTCGCGACGAACTGGCGGCACACACGCAACGGTACAATCCTAATGCGACATAAAGAGTACTGGATGTTATGAAATATATATGGCATCTTAATGTAACATTAAGACAACCTGATATTATATATTAAATATATATATGTCTTCTTAATGTAACTTTATGGGGACTTCGTATGATATATTGTCGAAGTTACCTGAACCACTTTCCGTACGCGCTAAGATTGTGATTGGAACAGCTTTCGTCTGGGTGAAATAAAAACTAGACAGATGAGATCACGCCCTAAGTTCTTGTTGTGGTGTTGACTCGCCCTCACACACCCTTGCATGGTGTCTACAAGCCTGTTTTTTACAGCTTAACCAAGCATTAATAACCAACCTTATTGGTGATTCAGCTGTACATGTTTGTGTCGCTCTATCTTGTCAACCTTTTTTTCTCAGTTGTTTATTACAATACATAATCAAGGAGCGACTTTGACCCCAAAAGACTTGAAATAGGAGAAAATATTATGTCCTGCATATCTTCCTAAGCGAGGATATGGAGCAGGAAATTTTCGTGGCTTGCATACACCCATACCACGTACCCCCCCCCCCCCCCCTTACTAACCCGGCAATAACATGATCAGCTGGGGTAGATGCAACGTTCAGAATCGAAGTAGAGTATGCCTTAGTACACAACAATATCGGGCCTCCCTGTGGATAATCAGGATTAAGTGTCTCCCAAGTGGATTCAACACAGATGACGCCGGTCATGATCGAACGATTGTCCTTTCGGTTTCTTGTCCGATGCTCTGGCCAATGAACTACCGCACACCCCAATGCTAAACATACGTATCCCAAAACAATCTCATTGAGAGTTCTATAAAATTGTGCATAGCCTAAACATTGCATATTGATTACACTCAAGGAAAAGTTCTGGTGAGGTTTTTTAGCACAGGGGCTGGGGAATAGAAAGGTCACGATATCAAACTACCTGGCCCCCGCCGCCTCCACCCCTTTCAACATTTTCTCTGAATATCACCTTTATGCCTCATTGTTCAACGCTGGGAATGCTACAATTGTGTTCACGTACAACACGATAAGATATAACCATTTACGACGAACTGGCGGCAAACACGCAAAGGTACAATTCTAATTCGACATAAAGAGTACTGGATTTTATGAAATATATATGGCATCCTAATGTAACATTAAGACGACCTGATATTATATATTAAATATATATATGTCTTCTTAATGTAACTTTATGGGGACTTCGTATGATATGTTGCCGAAGTTGCCCGGACCACTTTTCGTATGTGCTATGATTGTGTCCGTAACAGCTTCCATCTGGCTGAAATAAAAACTAGACGGGCGAGATCACGCCCTTACTTTTGGTTGTGGTGTTGACTCGCCGTCACACACCCCAATTGCAATGTGTCTATGAGCCCGTTTTTACAGCTTTACCAAGCATTAATATCCAACCTTATTGGTGATTTAGGTGCACATGTTTGTGTCGCTCTATCTTGTCAACCTTTTTTTCTCAGTTGTTTATTACAGCACATTATTAAGGCGCGACTTTGAAGCAAAAAGACTTGAAATTGGAGAAAATATTATGTCATGCATATCTTCCTACAACTTGAGAAGCGAAACATGAATTTTTGTTCACTTTACGTAGATTGTATTTAAAATAGCATAACATAAATATGACAAACATGTACTAGCATAATGAGTGAAGCATTTGATTCGTACTATACAATTGTTATATGTGTGTTTAACAACACTTTGAATAGCCAAGGTCATGTCATGACGGTGAATTTCACAGGTGGGAAAAGAGCCGGACAATCCGGAGAGAGCCCCAGTGCATTGACGAGCAGCCGCCAAGTTGTCCAACTTACTAACCCAGCAGAAGCAGGGTTAGCTGAGGAAGATGCAACGAGTAGCATCGAAGTACAATATGCCTTAGTACGCAATTACAGCGGGCCTCCACGTGGGCAATCGAGATTAAGTGTCTTCTGCGTGGACTCAACACAGATGTCGCCGATCATGATCGAACAGTTGACCTCTTGGTTTCTTGTCCGATGTTCTAGCCAATGAGTCACCGCACACCCTGATCCTACAGGTATGTAGCCTACATACTGAAAGATAGTGACATTCAGTGAGATATTCTGTTCAGGAAAATATTAGGGTATGGAGGAGGAAAATATCATGGCTTGAATACACCCATACCACCTACCCCCCCCCCCCCCCTATCTGATGAGCGTTCAACTCCAAAAACATTTTCTCCTTTCAAAACATTCTTTTTTAGATTGTAAATAGTCAATATTCTGCATAGTGGTGCCACTAATAGACATATTATGTTTGCTGAGAGTGACAGAAGATATCCTGGCTTGCATATCCCTAACCCCTCCCACTCTCTGTACCTGGTCATCCGACTCAGGAACATCTTTTCTCCGAAACATTCTTATTAAGATTGTACATAGTCCTTACACTGCATGTTGATGACGTTCGGAGAGGAATTATATTGAGAAGGAAGACTGAAGATGGTGGAAATGTGGTCGCCTGTATATATTCTAGTCGCCTTGGCATCTGAGTCATGAATATTTCAGCCCAAAACAATCTCATTAAGATTGCTATTCGATTTTGCATAGCCTAAACATTGCATATTGATTACACTCATGGAAAAAATCAGGTGAGATTTTTTAGTAATAGCCCGGGGTTTTAGAAGGTTACGATATCAATGGTATCTCCCCCCCCCCCCCCCCCGCCTTACCAACACTTGCAATGTTTTCTCTGAATATCACCTTTATCCACCATTGTTTAAAGCTGGGAATGTTATAATTGTGTTCACGTTCACGTTCAACAACACGATAAGACACAACCAATCACGATGAACACGCAAAGGTACAATCCTAATGTGACATAAAGAGTACTGGATATTAAGAAATATATATGGCGTCCTAATGTAACATTAAGCAGACCTGATATTATATATTAAATATATATGCCTTCTTAATGTAGCATTATAGGGACATCGTATGATATATTGCTGAAGGTACCCAGACTACATTCCATACGTCCTAAGATTGTGTTCGTTATAGCCTCCATCTGGGTGAAATAAAAACTAAACGGATGAGATCACACCCTTAGTTTTGATTGTGATGTTGTTGACTCGCCGTCACACACCCATTGCATGGTGTGTACTAGCCTGTTTTTACAGCTAACCAAGCATTAATAACCAACCTTATTGGTGATTTTGCCGTAAATGTTTGTGTCGCTCTATCTTGTCAACTTTTTTTTCTCAGTTGTTTATTACAATGCATAATCATGGCGCGACTTTGACTCAAAAAGACTGGAGGTGAGAGAAAATATCATGTCCTGAATATCTTTCTGCAACTTGGGAAGCGAGTCATGACTTTTTGTTCACTTTTTATAGATTGTATTTAAAATAGCACAACATAAATATGACAAACATGTACTAGCAATAATGAGTGACGCATCTGATTGGTCCTATAAACATTTTATTTTGGAGTTTAACAACACTTACATAGCCACGGTCATGTCATGACGGTTAATTTTACGGGTGGAGGAAAAGCCGGACAATCCGAAGAGAGCCCCTGTGCATTGACGAGCAGCCGCCAAGTACTCCAACTTACTAACCCGGCAATAGCAGGATTAGCTGAGGTAGATGCAACATGCTACATCAAAGTACAGGATGCCTTAGTACACAGCGTCACCGGGCCTCCACGTGTGCAATCGGGATTAAGTGTCTTCTGTGTGGACTCAACACAGATGACGCCGATCATGATCGAACTGTTGACCTTTCGGTCTCTTGTCCGACGTTCTAGCCAATGAGTCAATGTACACCCTGATACTACACGTGCGTAGCCCACATACTGCAAAATAGTGACATTCAGTGAGATACTCTGTACAGGAAAATATTAAGGTATGGTGGACGAAAATATCGTGGCTTGCATACACCCCACCTCACCCATACCTACCACCATCTGAGCGTCCAGGCCAGACAAATCCTGTCTTCTCAAAACTTTCTTTAGATTCTAAATAGCCTATATTCTGCACTTTGTGACCTCGTTGATTATGGAGCAGTAAATAAATGAAGCCGACAGATGCATGCAAGAAGATAGAATTAATTGACGTTGTGAAACCGTTTTCATGTTATTCCTGTTACATCTGAATATTTTTATTGTTTCAGTTGCCCATTAAATACCTACACCGCCCAACGGCCACTGATAGTTCCACCAGGAACCACTTTAAGACTTTGTTTCCATATTTTTATCATCTTCTATTTAGTGGTGGTACCACATTACGTAAAAGGGTAAGGTGGAAACAACACATCAATTACAATGTTTTTGTCGATACATTCGTACAAATATCCAATCCAATTCACGACAGACACGTGTTATACAGTCTGCAACTTTGCAAGACCTGGTTTACTTTTACCAAACACATGTACCGCATGTCATTGGGCAAGCATAGGCGCACGGGCAATTCGGTTTTTTTGTAGGGGGGTGGGGGGGGGGGGGAAGATTTTGCCTGAAAAGTGATTCCGCGGGCGACGTCGAGGCCGCTCCCTCCCCGTTGGTGAGGTCCGAGGAGTCTTCTTAGAGAAATTTAAAACCATACGATGGCATGAGACCGATCCTAGTGTTCCACCCACCCACCGGCTGCCTTTCCGACCTTGTAATTAAGGAGGAAACCAGTCACTTTTTGGGGCCAAATATATATATTTTTGTGCAAGTTCAGCCCCCTACTACCCCCACCCACCCACCCAACACTCACACTCACGATTCACGAAAAAGCCAATTTTGAGGGCTGTTTTCAATTCTTTTGTTCGGACAGACAAAGGTCGAATGTTGCATAGTGAAAATAGATTCTTTCAAGTAGTTTCTATAATTCTTTTGGGCAACCAAAACTTGCCAGAACTTGCATGGTAAAAATCTATTCTTCCGTGTAGTTTTCATATTTTTTTCGGGCAACCCAAAACTTGCCAGAAAAAAATGTAAACAGCCAGAATTTTTTCCCAAACCAGGGGCGAGGGGGGGGGGGGGGGCAGACTTCCACCTCGTCCAGCCCATGTTGACAAGCCTATTTCGCATGTGGCTAACAAGTGCACAGAAATGATTTGGCATCAGGCTTGATTGTTAAAAATTCGCTGGAGCGTCTCCATATAATAAAGCATATCTTTCGGAATAAGTTGACTGCTGCCCGAAGGAGTGACAAATGTATTATAGCAGAATGATGGCAGGTGGACTGCAACTAAAAATATATAAATTTAGTAGTAGTATAGCTTGCAATCTTCAACACCTATCTGGATGACCCCGCGGATAACCCCCGAAGTGATGTCATAGTCACGTGACTGGGGCCGCCATCTTGGTTGACGTGGTAGCGCGCGTAAGCGGCCATTGTGTGACGGCATCCCCATAGTAATGCGTGGCGTTAGTGCGCATGCGCAGCGCTTGTTGTGATAATACACGTTTCCGTCGTCCATTTTGTACACTGGAGGCCGCCATCTTGATTTCTATGGTGACAAATGGTTGCTATGAGCTGGAAGGCTTCTTATAAGATGAGGGTATGTTCTGGGGTATGTTCGATTGAATTTTATTCCATATCACGGAAACCTGTTTTATGGAATCGACTAGGAATCCTATTTTACGGAATCGGCTAGGAATCTTTTTTTCTTCGTATGTGTCTAGGTTCTGTATGTGATGTGCGCACATTATGCATTTTCATACAGGCACATATCGGCACATTCAGAATGGCCTAATGTGCTGTATGTGATGTGTTAACATTATGTACTAGATCACCATCGCATTCCATCAGACACCAACCTCACGTTCAGTGGAATCCTTTACACAGAATCCATTTCTAGTGGCTGGTCGTGAAATCCTTTTTTAACGAGATGAGTCGAAGAGTAGTAGGGGTGTTTACACCAGGAGTAATTACTCTCATTACTCTTATTACTCCAAACAGATGAGTTGAAGAGTTGTAGGAGTATTTTTTACTCCTAGGAGTAATTACTCTCATCGCTCTCAAGTTCATTTGACAAAATCACAAACCACCTTCCAAGAAATCTCAATCTGACTAGAAACCAGAATCCTTTTTTACCGAGATGAGTCGAAGAGTAGTAGGAGTATTTACTCCAGGAGTAATTTTTTCGTATGGCTCCTGTTGGTCTAAACAGAGAAACTCAATGTCCAGAGCCGCTTCAATTTGGTCAAGGGACTGTATAGACAGATATGGGTTATAGGTTTTGAGGGTGATCTAAAGTAGCAGGACTAGTAGAAGTGGCGGTAATATTAGTAGTATTGGCAGTTTTAGAAGTGGTAGGGGCAGTAGTAGAATTAGTAGTAGCAGTAGTAGTGTTGGTAGTAGTAGTGCTAGTGGTTGGTAGGTAGTAATATTGGTAGTGGTAGTAGGTAGCAGTAGTGTCAGTGGCAGTAGCAATAGTAGCAGTATCAGTAGTAGTTGTAGTAGTAGCAGATAGTAGTATCAGTAGTAGAAAGGCAGTAGTGGTATAAGGGATAAAAATAGACCAACAGGGGTACAGACAGTTCATCCTATACGGCTTTACCAGACAACGAAATATACCTACAAAACCACCATAACCAAACATTACATACGACCAATTCCAACCACGCAATGACATAAGGTATTAGATGGATGAGCGTTGCTAAGTGCTAATAATAGACCAACATAGGAATAAACAACCCATCCTACTCTATACTCTACTAGCCAACCAAGCTTACCCCCACAACACAACATAACCTGACATTACGTACCAACCACACGGTCATATCAGGCAACTGGTGTATTAGCAGTAATAAGAACTAAACGCGGACCTGCGGATATGGGTAGACTGGAGTTGATAGCAGTGATATCACCACAGAACAGTCATAAGAAAGATTTGAATCCACTAAGGTACACGGGCAGAGTAGCTTGGGGAAGTCAGGAATATCCAAATATAGGTAGACTAGATAAGACGGCAGTCATATCACAGGTAGAACTGGCCAAAGAAGGAATGAATCAATTAAGGTAAGGGCCATACAGAGACAGGTAGGGATAATCATTAATTAGTACACTACAGCAGATAGAAGTCATTACGCAGGCAGCACAGACCCCTGTATGATGGGAATAGGTTACAGGATAAACAATAGATGTTCTAAGTAGTCAAGAATGGGTAGTAGTAAGTACGCATACGTAGTGGGATTAGTAGTCGCAGTAGTACTAGTATTAGTAGGGGGTAGTAGTAGTAGTATTAGTCGTAATAGTAGTAGTAGGAGTGGTTGTGGTGGCTGGCGCAGTAGTAGTAGTAGTAGTAGTACCAGCTGTAGTAGTGGTAGTAGTAGTAGTAGTGGTAGTAGTAGTCTTTCCGGTAGGGTTCTAAGAGAATCCGGGCCAGGGATATGTCTGTAACAGTGAGGAGCCATACCAGATCTGTTTCGGTGATTTCCGGTGATTCTCGGGCTCAGTTCGGTGATTATAGATAGGAACCAAAGGTTTTGGCTCGAGGGACATACTCTAGTATAATCGAGCACATCCTATAGGGGCTTTATAGCACTACGTGACACTATTTAGATCAAATTTCTAAGAGAATCTGTATCAAACAAGGTCCGTGCGACCGCTTATTAGAACGAGCTTATTGAGCTCGTTCCATGATAAGTTGCATAATATGGTTTTCTTGATAATATGCAGGTGTGGAATGAATGCAAGTCCTCAGAAAAGTAGTCCCTCTGGACTATAATTTCGCGGAATTATAGTTCCAGGTCTAACATTTCTAGGAATAAATGTCCGCAGGACTACTATTTCTAGAAACGTTAGGCCTATGACTATAATTCCGCGGAACTGTAGTCCAGAGGGACTACTTTTCCCGAGGACTTGCATTCCTTCCACACATGCACACGGCTATGGTCGATTTATCAATGACATTCAAATGAATCACATATGGTGGCTGTGAAGCAATCTAGCAATTTAATACAGGTTTTGGGTTTCTCAAGGAGTTGTTACAGAGCACTAGGTGACTTGGTACGGTATCCGTTATTTCTTGTTACAGATTTTTTTTATTTCATTTTGGGGGGGGGGGGGGGTTGATAAAAAACGACGGAGCTGAATATGGATTTTGGGCCAACTGGCCTCGAGCAGATGTAAAGCCTGGTTGAGCATAACTGGGGTTCTTTGAGGTTTGTTATAAATCACTAGGTGATTTGGTACAGCGTCTGTCATTTCTTGTTACAGAATTTGGGGGAGGTGTGTGTGTGTGGGGGGGGGGGGGGGGGGGGCTGATAAAAAACGACGGAGCTGAATATGGATCTTGGGCCAACTGGCCTCGTGCAAATGTAAAGCCTTGTTGAGCATAACTGTCCAGTATTTATGGGTGTAATTATCACTAAAAAAGTAGAAGTAGATGGAACCATTTTGTTTAATATAACATATAATATCATACTTGTTTGTCATGAAATGTTGAACAAAGAAATAAAATAAATAAGGAATAAAGAACACGTACATAATAATAAACGTATATTCATATCTTTTCTAAAGTTGAACGAGTTAACAACATTGCACAAACAGCTTTCATAATTATTAAAAATATAAATTCAAATTTTAAATCGCAGTAATCTGAAAATACTCTTGGTTTCCAAGAAGAAATATTTTGAATCGTGTTTTTCGGGAGAAGGCACTGCATTACAGTTGCTGAAGTGGAAGGAAATGTTTTCTGGAAGTAACTTTTAATTCAGTTGTTTATTTATATATTGGTGATTACGATCACTTTCAGCATTGATGATTATATCGTGCCCACGATATGGGCATGAAGTCAAGTTTAGCCAATCTTTATACCTATGTGCCCACTTTAGGTTGTTTTTAGCCCAGGAGGTTCCCAAAAGGAGTAATTCAGTAATTAATGTGGAAACTGGATAAAACAGTTCGTGTTTGTTTAGCAGTAAAACGTTACTAAAAATCCGCTCTGTTTATGCGGTGTGGTAAGAGCGTTTTGTGCCTGAAAATTCGTTCTAGTTCACGTGTACGTCTCTGTTTCGAGGTATCGGGCGTTTCCGGCGTTTCCGAATCTAAATTGAGTACCTGCATAATATGCCGAGTCGCCGACCGATTTGCGTGTGCTCGTCATAGTGAGGTCAATAAATAAGCTCGGGGCTGGTACATTAAATGTCATATCCATCACATGGAGTCAAATAGTTAATATATTAAATGAATGAATGAATGGAACTTTCTTTTGCAGTATACAGAAATACAGTTTGCATTAAAATACCAATAAGAATCAAAAAGGTGTACATTGCATGAAAATGGCATAGCCAGAGAGAGACGCCCTGCCATTTCCATATATAGGCCTATATGAAGAGCAAACCGAAAGTGTGAGATGGCTCCTTTGGTGAAGATCCCGTGTAGTAGTTATGAGGGCCTAACCAAAAGTGCTCGATTTGAGCTTCATCGGAGGCTTCGTGGTTGCTTCGTGGCTCCCCCCCCCCCCCCTTTCATAGCAAAAGCCTGGCGGTTAGAGTTTGTGAGTAGAAATGGCAGGAATAATTGCTTATTTGTTGCGTTAGTGTGTTTTCGGCGGGTAGGTGTGGTGGGTAGATCTCGTGAGTCAGGTTTAGATTCACAATATTTATATAGTATCAGGGTCGAGAAGTGTTGGGTTAAATAGTACAAGAGTTTGTAGACCAGAGATATTAAAAAAATAAAATAACTCACTGTGCTTTTCTTCAGATATTTTTCCGCCACTGGGGGTTAACGTAAAGTTGGTCTCTATATGAGATGTTGGCTACATATCATAACACCTTGCCGATTACAGAATCTGTGTTGGGTTGAGTATTACCCTGGCGGACGAAATGCGTGGATTCGGTGATTCGATATCAGTACTGTCGTGGCATCTACAGGGGTCTGTCCGTTCGGATTTTGGTCTCTGTTGATAGTCTGGCTTGTTGGTATACAGGGCGCTGTTTCCATGTGATGGTATAGCTTTGGGTGTATTTTTATTGGGGGCGTTATGATCTTCACCAATGCATTCCAGTGATGTCTCTATCGTGTATAGATCGTTCTGTTGCCATTTGACTGAGTCGTTTCCGTTGGGGGGGGGGGGGGGGGGGGGTACGTAGTTTTGTTAAAAGGTCTAATTTTCAAACGAAAACGCACTACAGCGAACACGACCGTAACCAGACAACGTCAGATCCCATGAAAACGGCTCAATGAAAAGGAAACAGAACGACCGATTTGTCCGTCACAATTAGCAACTTGCATATTACAATTTTTGTTCTTGTCGTTAGGTATCCTGAATTTGCTTGTTCACTTCAGTGATAAGCACAATGCAGTATGTATTTTTTTACGTTCGATCAATTGCGATAATCTTTCTTTGTTTAACTCAAACACACGTTCCGCCAACTGAAGCTCTGTATCGCTCTGTTCGGCCTTTCTGCCTCTTAACCCTTTACTTAATGCGAGTTGCAGACGACACTTGGTAAAATATCCTCGTATAACTAAAAGGTTTCATTTTTTGCTTCCAAAACATAGGTTATGACCCCTCATTGGAACGAGAAAGGGTATATTACTATACCGTAAATCCACCATAGGGGAACTCTCGCATTTTCGAGTGACTCTTCATATCAAGTATATTATAGTTACCGAAGCGGAAGTATTAGAATGCGTCCTTCTAGGTTTTGGTGGCTTCACCAAGAGACGTCGCGATGGGTGGGTCGGGTGTGCACTGTGGGTGGGTTGGGCCACTGGGGGAGTGTCCTACCCCGATACTGGTTAAAACAACAGTAGTTGGAAAATCAAAGGGCAAAATATCAACAGTTGGAAATTTAAAAACTACTGAATGAACCGTGCAATTAACTAACGCTAACTAACTAGCCACCATTATTACCACTCAATCTATAAGTTACCAGTCGATTAACATAAGTTTTGAGACCCGTTAAAACTCCATAATTTCAGTGACGTCATTACGGAGCCGGGCCGTGGGCGATAATGGTATAAATAGCCATTAGCGGCCCGCGGCCCGGCTATTTTTAGATTCAAGTTAGCTGTAACAGAGAGTGGTAATAATAGTAATAACATGATTGTTGTCAGGCATCATGATTCATTAGCGGCCCTGCAGCAATGATGAACAGCCTGTTATGATCTTTGTACAAATCCTCACCGCTCCGAAAATATAGTGTAGATGGTCAAATATTTTCTAGTAAAGCGAGGGTTAACTTTAAGCCGGTATTGGCGACGATGTTCAGTATTGCTTTCAGGTTGTGCGTGAAGCTCTCTGCAATTGTTTGTGTTGAAAATAGTATTGTCAGTAACTGGAAATGTTTCCGTCTAATTGCGTTGTTTATTCTCGAGTAGTCGGGTGAAATGCATGTGGTCCGTGCTGAAAGTGGGAATGTGGTTATATATTGGGTCTACGTTGGTATTACTGGGAGGTGTCCGTTGGTATTAATGGGAAGCGTGTGTTGTTGAGCTTGCGGTAGAATGTGGAAAGATTGGACATGGAAATATTTTCTGTGAAGTTTTGATATTTGTGACGTTTTGACCAGAGGTATGTCAGAATAATTTTTTGTTCATAGCGATTCGTTTAGTTGGCCTTTACTCGGGTAAGCATGTAAATGCATTGTTCGCTACGTGATATTTGTGCCTTTTTTACGGTACGTGTACGTTTTGTGCCCCTGGGCACGTGTTAGATTGTGCCTTCGAGTACGTGTATTTCAGCCTTTAGGCTATTCGTGAAATAAGTTTGTATATTGTATAGTTGTGGTTGCTATCGGTGCTGTGTTAGTACGTGGAGTCGCGAATAATAATTATTGTTTTGCATGCGCGTTCGTGTTTTGCGTTTTATAATTGCAAATCGCTCGCGTGTAAGTTGTACCCGTAGTAAATTAATGCCGTTTCCCTATTCAGGTTTTTACAATGATGTCGACCTACGTATAGCTTGTTGTGTTGGAATGGATGTTTGTATTAATGGATGAACAACAGATTGTGTTGACGCCAATGGAAACAGAAATTATACATGGTGTGGTTACGGAACGCCAGTGTTGAAATTTGTAACAGTAACGAACAGAAACTGTAATGTATAGATTCACTGCTTATATAAGTCGTGGGAGATTTAAGGCCACATATAATTACTTTGCTGACATATAGTCATGCCGACGCTGAAGTATACATTAATTGAACTTTTTGACTGTGAATAATATAACTTTCTCCATAGAAGCTGCAGATGTGTGTAATATCCGATAACGTTGCAGTTGGGAACTGTGATTGGTTTAAAACATTTTTTGTGATATAAACGATTGGCGTGTGATACGGTCAAATTTTCCTGAAACAAATCGGATAGCTAATGTGATCTCATCTGTCATTTTTTTGTGTCATTGTTTTGTGATCATCATTTCATCTTGGTTTCATGTTTTGGTGTAAATTGTCTTGGGATGTTTCGTGGAACGTAATTAGTATTTGTCTTCTTTGGTTTCGTAAGTTTGTTTGTCAATAAATAGCATATATTTTATCTTTGAGTCCGAATTTATGTTCCTTTGCCAGCTAGTCGAGAGTATGTCACCGAATCTCGTAACATTTTGGTGGAGAATCCGGGCAACTTCAGGTGAAGATCTCTTCGAGTGGCTAGGTCATGGTGCATAAGTTCGGGTATTTATTTTTCGTGGTAGCGTTTGTTGTAAAAAGCTCTGGTGTTTGGTGCGGGGCACCTTTTGTGATTAGTATAGAATTAGCGACACGGTATACTAGTGTTAGCATGGAAAGTTTAAATGAGTTGAAAGACTATGGAATATCCCTTGGGTTGGAGGGCAAAGAGTTGCTTAATTTCATAGCAGAACAGCAGGCAAAATTGCGCGATGAGCGACAAGCAATGCGCGAGATAGAGAAAATTAAAGTTGAAAGTCTAGGGCGTCAGATAGAGAGTGACGAACGTGAGCGTGAGAAAGTAAGGCAGCATCAGTTGAAACTGAAAGAAATGGAATTTGCTCAACAATTAAAAGTATCAGAAACTGACTCCAAACTAGGTATGGCTGTTAACAACACTGGTGTAAGTACTTGTAAGGGACCGAAATTGCCCCATTATGATGAGAGAACTGACGAAATAGATGCATACCTCCGTAGATTCGAGAGATATGCTGAAGCTCAAAAATGGGATAGGGATTTATGGGCGACCCATTTAAGTGCATTATTAAAAGGTAACGCATTGACAGTTTATTCTCTCCTTCCTTTTGAAAAGATTTCTGATTATACTTGTTTAAAGGAGGCCCTGTTAAAGCGATTTAACATGACTGAAGATGGATTTAAACAAAAGTTTCGGACTGCAAAGCCCGAGTCGGGAGAAACATTTCAACAATTTTCCGTTCGCCTAAGTAGTTATCTTTCACGTTGGATGGATATGGCGCAAACAAAAAAGACATATCAAGATCTGTTCGATTTAGAAGTGAGGGACCAGTTCTTATACGCTTGTAATAAAGAGTTAGTGTTATTTTTGAAGGAGCGTACTCCAAACACACTTGAGACAATGTCAAAATTAGCAGACCAGTACAAGGAAGCACGTCGCGTTAATATAGTAACGTTAACACATGTAAATAAGAAAGTGAATGTAAATGCTTCCCAACCATCAAATAATTGTGACAGTAAGCCGCAACTTAAGGAAAACCCATCCAGTTATCGTTCAGGTATTGAAAGAAGGTGTTTTAGGTGTAACCAATTAGGACATGTTATCTCATCGTGTCCCTTAAAGGGGCCAAGGTTACAAACAAATAATTTTCAACCAAGTAGAGGAAACGACCAAATAAAGTCAGGGAAGCGAGGTAGGTCACAAAGTTTTACACCTCCTATGTGCCACTCGTTCGTAAAGTTGACAGATAGTGTAGTGGATGTTAGAGCAGACCAGAGGGCGACTACAAGGTTCCCTAATATGCCTGTTGTCATTGGTAAAGTAGGTGAAAGAGAAGTGTCGGTTTTGCGCGATACGGGTTGTAGTGGTGTTATTATCAAAAGTGAAATTGTATCTGATGGTGATTTGGTAGGACAATTTCAGGAGTGTGTGCCGGCTGATGGGTCAAAAATATCGGTTCCAACTGCAAAGGTATATATTGACACTCCATATTTTAGGGGAAAAGTTCTTGCTTGGTGCATTGACAATCCAGTGTACGATGTTATCATTGGTAATATTGAAGGAGCATGGGGTCCTGACAACCCAGTTTTAAAACCTACAGTGAATGTTGTAACGAGACAACAAGCTAAGGCTGAAGGTAAGTTGGGCCGAAAATTGAAGGTACCTGACCCAATAGAAAAATTTTCCCGTGACGATATTGTTCGGATGCAAGAAAGTGATGAGTCTTTAGATATGGTGCGCCGTTTAGTGAAACAAGGTAAGACTCGTATTAAATCATCAGGAGCAATATCTAGGTTCATAAAAAAAAATGGTTCATATATAGGATATTTAAGTCTCCGATGTATGGGAATGGTAAAGAATTTTGTCAGTTGGTGGTTCCAAAACAGTGTAAAGAGAAGGTTATGAGTTTGGGGCATGAGTCAATAATGGCGGGTCATCAGGCGTGTAAGCGAACCTTACAAAGGATTCAGGCAGAGTTTTATTGGCCCGGTATTCAAGCAGATGTGAAAAGGTTTTGTCGATCGTGTGGTGTATGTCAGAAAACAGTCTATAAAGGTAAGCAGGCAAGAGCACCCCTTGGTTGTCTACCCGTAATAGACACACCGTTTAAGAGAGTGGCTGTAGATTTGGTTGGTCCATTAACCCCTAGATCATTATCAGGAAAGAAGTATATACTTACTTTGATGGATTATGCTACTAGATATCCAGAAGCCATTGCCCTATCTTCAATAGAAACTGAAAAGGTTGCTGAAGCTCTCATTGAAATTTTTTGTAGGGTAGGGTTCCCACAGGAAATGCTTACTGATATGGGTAGCCAATTTGTTTCTGGGTTAATGACGGAGGTTAGTCGTTTGGTTTCTATGAAGCAGCTTACCACAACTCCTTATCATCCCATGTGTAATGGCTTAGTAGAGAGATTTAATGGAACGTTAAAACAAATGCTAAAACGTCTGTGTGAAGAGCGACCAGAGGATTGGGATAAATATTTAGGTCCAGCACTGTTTGCCTATCGTGAAGTACCAAATGAATGTTCTGGGTTCTCACCTTTTGAACTCATTTATGGCTGGCCAGTTAGGGGTCCCATGTCTATCTTGAAGCAGCTTTGGTCAAAGGAGATAGATGATCCGGATGTAAAGTCCGTTTATCAGTATGTGATCGATTTAAGGAATCGCATTGAATCAACCTGTGAGTTAGTAAGTGAAAATTTGAAGAGAAGTGCCAAAAAGCAGACCCAAGTGTATAATAGGCGTGCCAGGTTAAGGAAGTTTAAAGTAGGTGATCGAGTTTTACTATTATTGCCAACAAAGTCAAACAAACTACTAATGCAGTGGAAAGGTCCATATAGTGTTACAGAGAAAGTATCAGATTGGGATTATAGAATTGATATAAATGGTAAAATCAAGACGTTTCATATCAATTTATTAAAGTTATATATTGAGCGTCAGGAGGTAGGTACTTTTTGTGGTACTAAAAATTCGGGTATTCTGGATATGATGGCCGTTTCCGTGATTGATTTAGGCGATGAATGTGATGAAATGAATGTTGGTGATGATTTAGTCGAAGTGCCTATAAATAATACAGATGAAGGTGTTGATGATGTAAATATTTGTACTGAATTGTCAGAAGAACAAAGGTTTAAGGCTAAACAGTTGTTGTTACAGTTTAGTGATGTTTTAACAGACAAGCCAGGGTATACTAATGTAATTGAGCATGATATCAAACTTCTAACAGATGAACTTATCCGTACTAGATCCTATACTTTGCCTTTTTCAATGATAAACGAGGTAAGTAAGGAAGTTGAGAAAATGTTGAATTTGGGTGTAATAGAACAATCTTTTAGCCCATACACCTCACCCTTTGTGATTGTCAAAAAGAAAGATAGCGGAAATCGATTTTGTATTGATTTCAGGGCAATTAATCGAGTAACAAAGTTTGATGCTGAACCAATGCCCAACATCGAGGAATTATTTTCCAAAATTGCTGGACACAAAGTGTTTTCAAAATTAGATCTGACTAAAGGTTATTGGCAAGTTCCTCTGTCGGAAACCAGTAAAGAGAAAACTGCATTTCAGTGTCCTGAGGGGTTGTTCCATTTCATAACCATGCCTTTTGGGGTCCAAGGAGCGAGCGCAACATTCAGTAGATTAATGCGCAGGGTCCTAAATAAATTAGAAAATGTAGTCAATTTTATCGACGATATTTTTATCTATACTATGAGTTTTGATAGAAATTTAGAAGTTCTTCAAGAGGTGTTAACAAGGTTAAGGATAAGTAATCTCACAGCAAGACCCAGTAAATGTTATATAGGTTTTAAAAGTTTGGAATGTTTAGGCCATTTGCTGGGTGGGGAGAGATTGAGTCCTCTTTCCAGTAAGGTCAAGGCAGTTCAGGATGCAGGCATACCAAGTAACAAGAAACAAGTAAGAAGTTTTCTTGGCCTTGTCGAATTCTACAGAAAATTTATTCCAAATTTTTCACATATAGCTTGTCCTTTAACAGACTTAATTAAAAAGGGGCAACCAAATCGGGTAGTGTGGGGTTCTGCACAAGATAAAGCTTTTAATGAGTTAAAGCAACTCCTAACAAATGCGCCAGTTTTGAAATTACCGGATTTTTCCAAAACATTCGTCCTTCAGGCTGATGCCTCCGAGCTGGGTTTAGGTGCTGTGTTATTACAGGATGAAAATGGCGTGAAGTTACCAGTAGCTTATGCAAGTAGGAAATTAAAGCCGAGTGAAAAATGCTATGCAACGATAGAAAAGGAATGTTTAGCAATAGTTTGGGCAATTCAAAAGTTTAACAGGTACTTATATGGTAAAGAGTTTATTCTTGAAACTGATCATGCCCCTTTACAGCATTTACAAAAAAGTAAGACTTTAAATGCACGATTAATGCGATGGGCGCTATTGCTGCAACCATATCTGTTCCAAATAGTGTCTGTAAAAGGTAGTGAGAATGTTGGTGCCGATTTTCTAAGCAGATTTTAATTTGATCAAATATCATTTAAAATTCAAAAGAAAATATGTAAATATATTTGTTTTTTTTTATTGGGGAGGTGTGTTATGATCTTTGTACAAATCCTCACTGCTCCGAAAATATAGTGTAGATGGTCAAATATTTTCTAGTAAAGCGAGGGTTAACTTTAAGCCGGTATTGGCGACGATGTTCAGTATTGCTTTCAGGTTGTGCGTGAAGCTCTCTGTAATTGTTTGTGTTGAAAATAGTATTGTCAGTAACTGGAAATGTTTCCGTCTAATTGCGTTGTTTATTCTCGAGTAGTCGGGTGAAATGCATGTGGTCCGTGCTGAAAGTGGGAATGTGGTTATATATTGGGTCTACGTTGGTATTACTGGGAGGTGTCCATTGGTATTAATGGGAAGCGTGTGTTGTTGAGCTTGCGGTAGAATGTGGAAAGATTGGACATGGAAATATTTTCTGTGAAGTTTTGATATTTGTGAAGTTTTGACCAGAGGTATGTCAGAATAATTTTTTGTTCATAGCGATTCGTTTAGTTGGCCTTTACTCGGGTATGCATGTAAATGCATTGTTCGCTACGTGATATTTGTGCCTTTTTTACGGTACGTGTACGTTTTGTGCCCCTGGGCACGTGTTAGATTGTGCCTTCGAGTACGTGTATTTCAGCCTTTAGGCTATTCGTGAAATAAGTTTGTATATTGTATAGCTGTGGTTGCTATCGGTGCTGTGTTAGTACGTGGAGTCGCGAATAATAATTATTGTTTTGCATGCGCGTTCGTGTTTTGCGTTTTATAATTGCAAATCGCTCGCGTGTAAGTTGTACCCATAGTAAATTAAGGCCGTTTCCCTATTCAGGTTTTTACAATGATGTCGACCTACGTATAGCTTGTTGTGTTGGAATGCATGTTTGTATTAATGGATGAACAACAGATTGTGTTGACGCCAATGGAAACAGAAATTATACATGGTGTGGTTACGGAACGCCAGTGTTGAAATTTGTAACAGTAACGAACAGAAACTGTAATGTATAGATTCACTGCTTATATAAGTCGTGGGAGATTTAAGGCCACATATAATTACTTTGCTGACATATAGTCATGCCGACGCTGAAGTATACATTAATTGAACTTTTTGACTGTGAATAATATAACTTTCTCCATAGAAGCTGCAGATGTGTGTAATATCCGATAACGTTGCAGTTGGGAACTATGATTGGTTTAAAACATTTTTTGTGATATAAACGATTGGCGTGTGATACGGTCAAATTTTCCTGAAACAAATCGGATAGCTAATGTGATCTCATCTGTCATTTTTTTTTGTGTCATTGTTTTGTGATCATCATTTCATCTTGGTTTCATGTTTTGGTGTAAATTGTCTTGGGATGTTTCGTGGATCGTAATTAGTATTTGTCTTCTTTGGTTTCGTAAGTTTGTTTGTCAATAAATAGCATATATTTTATCTTTGAGTCCGAATTTATGTTCCTTTGCCAGCTAGTCGAGAGTATGTCACCGAATCTCGTAACACAGCCTTTGGGCTTATTAACGGCCCTCGACTTCGTCTCGGGCCTTTAATAAACCCTCGGGCTGTTCATCATTGCTGAAGGGCTGCCAACGAACCATAATGCTCTCAAAAACCATGTTATTGTTATATTAAAGAAACTCCAGCTACGTCCCTGGTTTTACCATTAACTGTTTATTCTGTCCACGAGTAGTCGTGTTTTTGTATCAGGAAAATTATTTAATCAAACCTAACATCACACTCCTTCTTTGGACGTAAGGTTAAAGTTTTCCAAGCAAAGGTCTGAACCGAAATAAAACAGAAATTAAAAACTAATAACTGAAACAAACGTCGTTTTGAAAGAACTGAGCCAAAGGCAAACTGTAATAGACTGCCAAAATGGCTATGGAAAATAAACGATTGATCATACTCAGAATAGATCAGTGAATGTGACTTCTTGGATAAACAAATTAATTACTTTTTATAATTTAAGGTGAAATCATATCTCCCTCGACTCTCACAAAAATCGTAGGTATTCGTGCGAAAACCCAAACTTTTGTTGAATAACGACGCGCTCATTCCAATGAGTGGCCATAACCCATGTTTTGGAAGCAAAAAATGAAAATATAAAAAAAAATTAATGGTGATTTTCGTGTATTGCGCTGGCCGGCTTTGGCCGTTACGTTAGGTAAAGGGTTAAATCCAGCCGAGGAACTGAAAAGTCTTTACCTGCTTCTTGCACCACATAAAGCTGAACTTGTTTTTAAAATCGCCGTCGTCAAACCGATCGCCTTCTTTGAGGTGTGTGCACATTTGAATGCTTTCTAAATTTGTTGACTCGTGAGTCGAAGATATTAATTCCATAGTGAAATTCAGAAGCAGATCCAGGACCTTTTGAAAGTGGGAGCGCTAATTATCCTCACAGTTACTCAAAACTTGGGCCCAAAGTCGGTAATATAGTTTGGTTTTTTTTGGTTTGGTACGTCGACAGGACGTGTCCGTAATATAATTTTTTGTTTGGTACGTCCTCGGGACGTACCAAACCAAAAACTTATATTACAGACTTTGGGTCCAAGTTTGGGCGACCTCATAGTATGATAGGCAGCATGATTCGAGCCTCGCAGCGAATAGCTGGAGGGGAGTACGAGTTGGGACGTCTCCCTCCCGGACAAAATGTTACCGCAGCAGTATTTTTTTAGGGCAACGGGGCGATTACCCCCATAGCTCCGCTGTTCCGGCGCCTCTGAATAAAACTTAGCTAAATGATCACATTTAAATTGTACCACCCGAAGATGGTCGTGGGCTGAAAATTATATTTTAGCCGTCTTTCTACTCATGTGCATTAGTAATTGAAACTTGATGTTGGTGTTATTTTAAAAATTGAGACTACCTCCGAAATTTAACTACAGTATGAGCATGGAAGTCATCTTGTGCCTCACAGAAGATCTTTCGAAATCATTTTTTTTTCAACTTAAGGGTGCAACTACACGAGAAAATAAAATTTGACCAAGTCGATGTGTTACATACATGTATTTATTTATTTATTTATTTATTTATTTATTGATGTTTAAGGTCACATATTTATGCACGATGGCTAATCATGACCGTGACAGTTTTACGGGTGGAGGAAGCCGGAGTACCCGGAGAGAACCACCGAGCAACGACGAGCAGCTGCCAGCTCCCCAACATCGTAACTCCGCACTGCAGCACAGGCAGGGTTAGAATGGTTGAAGACATGCATACCATCGACGTGCAGTACGCCTTAGTACACGGCGTCATCGTGCCCCCACGCGGGCAATGGAGATGAAGTGTCTTGCCCAAGGACACAACGCGGTTGCCGCAGGTGGGATTCGAACCGAGGACCTCTCGGTTTGCAGCCTGCACCTAGCATACATGTAACATGTCTCTGAATTCACACACACTAAATAGCATCTCCTCTTGGGAATTAGGAATTGGAAAGAGTTTCACACAAGAAGATGACCTAATCCCATCTGTACAGTAGCAATAAACAGGATTATTCTTTAATATTCAATGCGACATATAAGTGTTTTATTACCCGGAACAACATGGTCAATGGATGATAGAAAATCTATTCTGACATATTCTATCGATCATTGAATGCTTTATGATGTTTGCCTAATAAATGTCACACAGATATTTCTTAGATTTCAGTGATATTTCGATATTTCTTACATTTCAAATATCGATATATTTCTCGCATTTCAGTGACATCCACGTGTTGAATAAAACCAATGATTCCAGTAAAGCTTGTAATTTTCTACCTTTTCTCTAAGTTTACTTTATTTAACTTCGGTGTAGCCCAAATGAATGGGATTACACCTTCATAAAAACAATTAAGACAAATTGATCAAATACAGCATGGCCTTGGTGGTAAACATATTAGATCAACAAATAAAGAATACCGATAAACAATCATTCAGAGCTCTCTCTCTCTCTCTCTCTCTCTCTCTCTCTCTCCTCTCTCTCTCTCACACACAAAAATCACGCTTTCTTCACACATCTGCTTTGAAAATACACAAATGCTTTTTCAAAGAAACGTGACTTCACTAAAAGATAAGCACAATTTTATGACAGAAATTCACTGGAACTTTTTCTTTAAGATACAGATAGAAAATCACCAAATGCATTCTGATTGAAAAGAAAGAAACACTGATTTTTTTAGCTTATTTGTTTGTGAATGGGGGTAATTTTTTCCTCCTCGCTCAACACGAAGCGAAATTAAAATGGTCCGAGCAGAGCTGGGGGTGGGTGCATTCACCCATGAAAGGAGGAAACGAAATTTCGAAGTCAAGTTATTTATCCTCTTACGACATTCAGCCCTAAACGAGTGAAGTATTCATTATTTATTTCTTTACCGTCGCATAATCTCTTAGTAATATCGTCTTTGGTGGTCCAAACTAAGAACCACACCCTTCAATCGTTATCCCTCCCTGTGCGCACTGGTAGCACGTCAAACGGCGATAGGGGTCTAGTTGGGATCTCCTTCGGCGTGTGTGTGTGTGTGTGCGTTTTCATTTCTGAATATATCTACTTTGTTTTTTTGATTATGTTACACAGAAATTGTAGGACCCCCCCACCACCCCCCCCCCCCCCCCACCCGAAAAAAGAAGAAGAAAAATAGAACTTAAGGTAGGGAAGTGAGAAGGTGAAGGCGGCTTGATGAAGTAACTCACTCTACGTTTGTGTATAGTGTAATGTATTTTTAAAAAAACGACTCTTGAAATTTCCTGTGAGGGGTGTGTGTGGAGGGGTGGGGGGGGGGGGCATCTACGCATCTGTAAGCCTGGTTGACCTGATTCTTATTTGTCGCACAATAACAGATCGTTCACTTTCAAACACATCAGTTAAACAAATATTAAATACAATCAATTAAAATGTAGGGAGAGCTTAGATGTTTTTAATGACTGAGTTGGGGCGCGGTAGCTCAGTAGGTAAAGGTGCAGGCTGCAAGCCAAGAGGTCCTCGGTTCGAATCTCACCTGCGGCAACCGCGTTGTGTCCTTGAGCAAGACACATCACCCCCATTGCCTACGTGGGGGCATGGTGGCGTTGTGTACTAAGGCGTACTGCACGTCGATGGTCCACATGTCTTCAACCAATGTTAACCCTGCTTGTGTGGAGTTAGTGTGTTGGGGAGGTGACAGTTGCTCTCCGTTGCTCGGTGGTTCTCTCCGGGTACTCCGGCTTCCCCCACCCGTAAAACTGTCGTGGTCACGATTAGCCATTGTGCATAAATATGTGACCTTAAACACCAATAAATATAAATAAATATAAATGACTGAGTTAAGACAAGGGTCGAAAACAGTTGCAAGGAAATGTGATTTGAGCGGTTGATCGAGTATATGAGACACACACATTGACTACAGGAACTATCTAGGAGTGCTGTATGCCGGTGTAAAAGGAATGGAAGTCCGTAGGAACGTTAGTCCCTCTGGACTATTATTCCGCGGAATTATAGTCCTAGGTCTAACATTTCTAGGAATAGTAGTCCGGCGGACTACTATTCCTAGAAATGTTAGACCTAGGACTATAATTCCGCGGAATAATAGTCCAGAGGGACTAATTTTCCTACGGACTTCCATTCCTGTTACACCGGCAATCTCTTTTTTTTTTTCTTTTTTTTGTAGAAAATTGCAAATACATTTTATTCCGAGGCCAGAACCTACATGCATCATTATGCCTGTTTTACTCATCTTAGTAGCCCCTCTCCGATAATGTCCATAAATGGAATTGAATATGCTTATAGAAGGGCTGGAAATCTGTTGATTGTATCATACACGAGGGGGCTCATTGGGGCCTGACGTGCGTGATATAATCGACCGAATTCTTAATGACAAGGCAATATTGCTGAAACCCACACACACCAAACACATTAAATACCATAATCCGATTCTGTTCAATCATTCGCACACACAAGTGAAAACGGCGCGTTTATTTATAGACCCAGTGGGCGCCTGTCTGACTAACTCGACTTATTTATTTATTTATTTATTTATTTATTTATTTATTTATTTATTTGTGTCTATTTATTTATTCATTTATTTTTTTATTTTTTATTTATTTATTTGTTGGTGTTTAAGCTCGGCTAGTGTTTTACAACTGCCTGGATGCGCACTGAATGCACGTCTGTCCACCCACTCGCGCTTTCCCACCCACCCACCTGCCCGTCTGCCTACTTCCCAGCCTGCTTAATACTTTGGTGTAGTTTCAGGAGTATGCCCAATTAAATTCCGGACCACCAACACAATAGGACGAAGCTATCATTGTCAAGGGTGGAAATCTCTCAAATTGAGCTCCACGTGTAGGATCACGAGGCAGACCCTATCCAACATTCGCGACACGGCTATGATAACGAACTTGATGCCGAGTCAATAAATATCCAAATCGTACCCGTAATACAAAACAAGTGTCCTTAGCCACGCGAACATTAGTGACATAGATACGGAAGAGGGGGCAAGCCGGCGACGCCTCCCCCCCCCCCCCCACATCCAAACAATTTTGTCGGAAAATCTATAGCCCCGTCCGAAATTTATTGGTATCCTTGGGCGAATTTGTCTAATAGCATTAAAATACAGGCTTGTTTCTTCGGGAAGGGGGCTTGGTTGTTGTAAAAACAAAGCTATTGTGGCGAATTTTTGAGGCCATTGACCAATTTACAGTACATTTGCAGTGAAAATGTTTTTGGTGAGGGATGTGGGGGGGGGGGGGGTAAGTTTGTCAGGAAAATTTGGGCTTGCCTCAACGCCAGCAGAAAGCCGTCTATGCCACCGGCGGACACCCAGGAAGCGTGGTGGTGTCGTAGTAACCGGTTCTCGTCAGATCACCAAAGTTAAGAGACGTAGAGCGAATTTAGCAGTTGGATGGGTCAGGATGAGTGACCATTTCAGCGACTGATTCGCGCTCCTGCGTTGTGTCCTTGGGCAAGATGCTTAACCCCGATTGCCCTAAGGAGACACGATGACGCTGGGTACTAAATCATACTGCACGTACAGTGGCGGCACTACGGGGGTGGGGAGGGGGGCTAGGGAGGGGGCAACCAATACCTCCCTCAAATACCCAGCCCCCCCCCCCCCTACTCGTGGGACGAAAGGAAGGACAGTGGGGAAAATTTGGGCAAAACAAAAAGAGAAAAAATCGGACACAGGAAATCACTAAAATGGAACTGAAAATTAGCGTTGTAATTATTGCCAGAACCCAGGAAAACGCATCCGAGCTCATAAATTTTTCAAAATTTTCTGAGAGTGGATCACTATACCCCCCCCCCCCCCTAAAAAAAAGCTTCGCGCCTCCGGCGTTCGCGTATCGGTGGTCCACTATTCAACAGTACAGTTCAATATTATATGCAACTCCATTTCGTTAGAGCAAATCCTGCTCCCAAGTGGGGGGGGGGGGGGGGGGGGGGATGGGCACATTCTCCCACACTTGCTTTGCCATCACGCGTCTCACCCGTGCCATCACAGGTAAAATCAATTTTAGGGGGAAATCTTCAACCCCCCCCCCCCCCCAAAAAAAAAATAAATAGACATTTCGCCCAGGCGCCTATGGGCGTATGGCAAATTACGTCCAGCTTGTTCAACCAATACTCCGAAGTCCTAAGTGCTGCGAGATATTTTGTTACGATTTTTTGTCACACTC